>PVIA01004356.1:0-140329 GCA_004024845.1 Tonatia bakeri
AAAAAAAAAAAAAAAAAAAAAAAAAAAAAAAAAAAAAAAAAAAAAAAAAAAAAAAAAAAAAAAAAAAAAAAAAAAAAAAAAAAAAAAAAAAAAAAAAAAAAAAAAAAAAAAAAAAAAAAAAAAAAAAAAAAAAAAAAAAAAAAAAATGGCCCAAATGAAAGAACAGATCAAAGCTCCAGAAAAATATATAACTAAGTGATGAAGAAATAGCCAACCTATCAGATGCACAGTTCAAAACACTGGTAATCAGGATGCTCACAGAATTGGTTGAATATGGTTGCAAAATAGAGGAAAAAGTGAAGGTTATGAAAAGTGAAATAAAGGAAAATGTATAGGAAACCAACACTGTAGGGAAGGAAACTGGGACTCAGCTCAAGGGTTTGGAGCAGAACAAAGAAGTAAACATTCAACCAGAACAGAATGAAGAAACAAGAATTCAAAAAAATGAGAAGAGACTTAGGAATCTCAAGGACAACTTTAAACATTCTAATGTCTCAATCATGGGGGTGCCAGAAGGAGAAGAGGAAGAGCAAGAAGTTGAAAACTTATTTGAAAAAATAATGAAGAAGAACTTCTCCAACCTGCCAAAGGAAATAGACTTTCAGGAAGTCCAGGAAGCTCAGAGAGTCCCAAAGAAGTTGGACCCAAGGAGGAACACACCAAAGCACATCATAATTACATTAGCCAAAATTAAAGATAAGGCTAAAAAAGAGAATCTTAAAAGCAGCAAGAGAAAAGGAGACAGTTGCCTACAAAGGATTTTCCAGAGGACTATCAGCTGATTTCTCGAAAGAGACCTTGCAGGCAAGAAGGGGCTGGAAAGAAGTATTCAAAGCCACGAAAGGCAAGGACCTACATCCAAGATTACTCTATCCAGCAAAACTATCATTTAGAATGGAAGGGCAGATAAAGTACTTCTCACATAAGGTCAAGTTAAAGGAGTTCATCATTGCGCAGCCCTTATTATATGAAATGTTAAAGAGATTTATCTAAGAAAAGGAAGACAAAAATATGAACAGTAAAATGACAACAAATTCACAGCTATTAACAACTGAACCTAAAAAACAAACAAAAAAACAAAAACAAAAACAAACTAAGCAAAGAACCAGAACAGGAACAGAATCACAGAAATAGAAATTACATGGAGGGTTAGCAAAAGGGGAGTGGGAGGGGGAGAGAGGGGGAAAAGGTACAGAGAATAAGTAGCTTAAATCGTAGGTAGAAAATAGACAGGAGGAGGTAAAGAATAGTATAGGAAATGGAGAAGACCCATGGACATGAGCTAAAGCGGGGGAATGTGGGTGGGAAGGGTATGCAGGGTGGAGAGGAATAAAGGGGGGGAAATTGGACAACTGCAATAGCACAATCAATACAATCAATAAAATGTATTTAAAAAATAAAATTAAATTGAAAAAATAAAAACAATAAGTATGCTAATTATCAATCAGCTAAATTGACAGGCTGATAACTGATCCTAAATTTCACTCTCCTGGCTGCAGCCTAAATGCACATCAGATTTTTTACTGATAATCCCAATAACACTTCCATCCCAACGAAACCACATCTGACATTTACAGAGTAAGGATCATTCAGGGAGCTCCATTCTTTAAGAAATACCATCATACTCATGACCTGAAGTTCTGACCCACTCAATGTGATAAGAGAACCACTTTTGAAAGCAACTTTAAAAATGTGATCATAGCTATTGGACTCTCAGTTGTCATTTCTTCTACCATTCACTGAAGTCCCTTCATTCAAGGGACTTTTTAAAACACACATACAACATATACACTTATATATCTAAGTTAAAGTACGTAGATATACCTGTATCTATATCAATAGTTTTAAACTCAAATAGTTATAAATTGATTTGTACAGAAACCATGTTTGAAATACTCTATTGTAACAAAATATTTAAAGGTGGTTTCAACTAATGTGCCCTTTCACAGAGCCTGTAACTGGCCCAGGGACTGTTTTTTGAACATGTGGGTATACTCTCCCTTGGGCCATGGGCCATGTATTTTGAACAATATGACTAAGAAGGCTTGTATTTTCATCTTCGCCCCAAGTTCTTTGGTTCATGAACAGGATGGGCCTGGTTTGACTTTGCCAGAATGAAACTGCCCTTTTTCTCAGCCATGTCTCACCAGGGCTTGTAGCCCACACAGCAGATGGATATGATGGATGTGCGAGGTCTTCAGAAATGTGCAGCTAGAGAGGCTGCATACAAGAGAAGATGGGTTTCAAGTCCCTTAAGGGGATTTATGCAAAATAAGTTATTTTACACTTCTTAAAACCCAGCAGAGTGTTCACAAAACAATAACTCACCCTCTTTCCTCCTCCACATGGTCTTTATAATAGTCTAATTAACTTAAATGGTTTTGTTAGCTAAATCTATAACTGAATGTAATAATAACCTCCCACTAACTTATAACTTAAAGTCACAGCTAATCATTTGGAAACATCAGGCCCTTTCTCAACTTGACACTTATTATAAAACTGTCCAGAGAAATGGAATATGATTATTTTATTCTTCATCTACACCATTAAGAATATATATTTTAGTTACAGCTTTGGCTCAGTGTTATAAATTATTTTTCCAACTTTTCATAGTACCAAAGAACAGGGGGAAATTTAAAGAAGGAACAAAGGCTAGGGCTGTGTCAAGAAAAAACACAGATGTGAGCAAACCTGACTGGCAAACAGGTACTCCATGATGAAAAGAAAATTATTAAATATTATTGGTTTATAAATATTTTAGATGGAAAGTTTTACATTTTCCTTTTACAAAACTTGTCTTTAAGAGAATGTGAATCTAGTTGCCTAATTGCATAAATCTTAAACTAATTGTAAAGGAACGCCACCTCCTACCACCACCCTCTAAACCCATTTATGCAAAGTAAAACTTTGAAAAATTTATAAAGCATCCCTTTTAGAATTTATAGACAAAAATTTACTATTAAGAGTTGTGCAGCTTTAGGAACGTAAAGGTCATTTTCTAAGAGACTAACACAGAAAACGTCTGTCCTACTGGGAAATAATGACCTCGTAATCTATCTCACCCTTTCCTCACACCTTGGCAGATGCACTCACTCATACTCCACTAGAAAACAGAACAGGGGCTCCTCCAACATTTATCACAAATCCACAAATCTACTTTTATCTGTGCTCATCTTCTGTGTTCTCTCCTTTGACAAGGAAAGAAATGTCCCTGCCCCTGTGAATACCTCCTCTTATTTTTCTGAACCTTCACAAGGGCATCACTTCTGCCACTGCATCTTTCCCCCTGCATCCTCTATTTGTTCTTTTTCCCTGGATGGTTCTATCATCATATGGGCATGCTCATGTTTTTATGTTCAGAAAACGAGTGACAACAGCAAATAAAACAAACTCTTCTAGTCCCATAGAACCCTCTCTTCCTGATTCACTGCTCTCTGCTTCACAGCAAAACTTCTTAAAGTGTGTATCCATTCATTATCCCCACTCCCTAAACCCTTCTCTCCTTCATTCTACTCTCATCAGTCTTCCACTGACTGCTCTTGCTGGGGTCACTGACAAGCTGCATGCTGCCCAAGGATCATGTATCTGCCCTCATGTTACCCTAACTCCCAGGAACTTTCAAAGAGGTGACCACGACCCATTCTTCAAGCATTTTCTCTTTGGGAGTCAATGACTCCACACTTTCTTCATTCTCCTTCGCTGTTACTGACAGTTTCTTTTCTCTGTCATATACAACTCTTCTTGGTCCAGTTTCTAATGTTAGATGCCTCAGAATTAAATCTTCCTTCTCTTCATTTTCCCCCAGGATTAAATACTAGTAAGGTGCTAGAGACTCAGGAGTTACCAGTTAGGATTCACACTGCAAATAACCAAAAATCAAACTGTGTCTTAAGTAATAAAGGGGGTTCTCTGGCTTATATAACTGACAAGTCCAGAAGCAAGGTAGTCTTCAGGGCTCAAAGATGGCATCAGGGGACCAGTTCCTTTCCAAGTCTCTGTCCTGCCTTCCACATTACTAACTTCTTCCTTCAGCCATTGTCCCTCATGTTGACAAAATGACAGCCACATCTCAGACTTGAGAGCTACAAATCATGATGTCAAAAATGAGAAAAATTGACGTACAGTAGCTTTCTCACTGCTCTCAGGAAACATTTTTTCTTAGAAGATCCCAGAAAATGAGACTCTACATGTCCCATTTGTCCAATTTTTTTCACATAAGTACTTCTGATTCAGCTCCTTTGGACTGAGTACCACCATGTACAGAGTGACTTAAATCTAAGTTACCTGAATGAATAACAATGATTTGGAAGAAGAGGGATTACCAGGAAAAGGCAATTCCCTCCAAATAATATGAGTGACACACAGTGGTTGTGGGAGAGAAAGAATGATGGGAAATACCTAAACATCATTTTCAAAATTATGCTTTATTTCTGTTCTTTCCTCTGAATCCCAGACTTAAATATTCAGCTGCCTACTTGACATCTCCTTGTGACATGCTCAAATTAACATTCTTGACTCTCTCTTATTCCCATTTGCCCACCACTGAATTCAATTTCTTCTCCAATATGCCCTTAAGGGTAAATGGAAACACTATCTATCACTTTGCTAAAGACCAAAATTGAAATATTACGTATTCCTTCTTACTTTTCCTTACCCTACAATCTAATCTGCCAACAAGTCCTGCTGGTTCTACCCTACCATTGTATGCTGGAGCTATTCATTCCTCTGTTTCCCTCCACTGTCACCTCTAACATTCAAGCTGTCATTACCTCCAGCCTAAACTACAGATGCCCCCAACTTATGATGGGGATATTTCATAAAAAAAACATCATAAATTGAAAATATTGTAAGTTGAAAATGCATTTAATATAACCTACAAAATATCATAGCTTACCCTAGCCCACCTGAAAAGTGATCAGAACATTTACATTAGCCTATAGTTGGGCAAAATCATCTTGCTGATGCTGCCCAGCATCATGAGATAGTATCATACCACATATCACTAAGCTGGGAAATGCTCAAAATTTAAAATTCAAAGCATGATTTCTACTGAATGCATATTTCTCTTGCACCATAGTAAAGTCAAGAAATTTTAAGTGGAACCATTATAAGTCAGGGGCCATCTGAACTGCAACCACCAACCATTGATCTGATTCCTTTCTTGACATTCCATAATCCATCCTATGCTACCTCCAGAGTGGTCTTTCCAAATATCAGATCATTACTTTTTTAAGTCTCTTTAATGTCAATGCTTTTAAAAAATTCCTCCAATGTTTTTTTAATCTATTAGATAAGAACCTAGGCTCCTTGTGCGGAAGTCTTACTACACCTGACTTGTGCCCTCCTCTTCATCATCGTCTCATACTACTTCCCCTTATTCTCTACATTCCAGACACAGGCCTTTCTTCACATCCTACATGTGGTCAGCTAGGATCGTCTCTCACTGGTGAACTCTTAGATCCCAATTGCCTGTTTTTTGACCATAACTTCTTGTCCTTTGAGTCCCCTCACTCTACCACTTCAGTCACTCATTATGTTCTTCAGGCCCTTGACTTTCCTGATCCACAAGTATATTAGTCACTCCTACCACGCCTGAAGTTCCTTCCTATCCAGCCAAGACAACACAGAAAAAATTATACAACCTTGCAAATTACTAGTGCCATTGTTTGATATGATCTTTGACCTTAGCTATGCCCAGCATACTGTTTGACAATCTTACATGTCTCTAGACAGATCCTCTCTTATTCCCTTTATAATTGTCATCAATCCTCAGATCAATTTCCACTTTCATCATCTAGCTTTTTAAACAACAGAAAAAAATAAAGGCTCCTTCAGTCTGTTGCCCTTTTACCTACAAAATAAGATGCCTCTCTATCCATTTTTAATCGTTTCTATTTTATCTCACAGAAAGAGGCCTTTTAGTTTGGATGATTTCTGCTCTAAGTACCAAAATACTAAAATAAGTGTGATTTAAACAGCAGGGACATAAAAACCTTCACAAAACAAGAAGTCTGAAGTTTCGGGCTTGGTGCAGTAGTTAATGTCAAAAGCACCCAACTCCTTTCCCCTCTCCACTCTGTGATCTTCTCATTGGCCTTCACCATTAGGCATCACTTTCTCACTCAACATGATCCAAAGGCAGAAAGGTTACTAGTGATATCTTTTCATGTATCTCTTTCACCAGACAGAAAATCTTCTCTAGGAGCAAGCATGCAGACCACACCCAGGGCCCATGACCAGGGTTGAATCACACATATTATGTGCTGGGAAATGTTTAACCATCAGCTCCCCATGAAAATGCAAATAACCCCCAATAATTTTTCTACAGTCAGAACTTTTTTTGTTTTAATTCCAGATCTATGTCTTCTATATATGTGCATAGTAATATTTTCAAAGCCTCTCCATACTGTTTTTTATATTTTCTCCAAAGCCACTGCTGCTGTACTGCTGATGTCCAGGACTGACATCAGTTATCCAGACCAGATTATTGACAGTCGCATTACATTCTTCATTTCCTCAACCCTCATTCAAGTGAAAGCCCATTGTGAGTCTTCCTCCTAAATACCTCCCAAATCCTCTCTCGGGTACGGGGTCCATACAGAGTAACTTGTCAGTACTTTCTGGACACTGCAGTAGCCCTGAATGTTCTTTGTGTCTCAAGATCATCCTACACACATTTAATCTATTTTATCCAATTTTTCACAAAAAGGGCTTTCTGTTATATATGTTGGTCCCAAATTCTTTAATGCTTCTCAATTGCCCAAAGGGAGATGGAACCTCTTCTGATTTATGTATGAACCTTCATGATCTAGACTCTAACAACCTGCTTATTTTCATTTTCTGTCTTTCCTTCCCTCTTGCATTGGCTAATTTTACTCTCTCACCATATTGAGTTATTTGTACAGAACACACCATGGCCTCTCATGCTTTCAGTCCTATCCATGTGCTGTTCTCTCTCTCAAATGTACTTGCTTTACTTACATGCCTGGAACACTCTCAGAAAATATCTTTGCCACTCTGAAGTCTTCTCTGAATTACTCAGGAAACTAGGGGCTTCTCCTGTATTCTGACCGCGCTTTGCATATATCTTCATAACAGAAACTTCTCATTGTATTATCAGTCTTGTTCATAAGTTCCTTGATGGCAGGAACAGTTTCATCTGCGTATCCTCTGTGCCAAGAACAGTACATACTTAGCACAGAGTAAGTGTTAAATAAATGCTTCCTGAATAACAAAATGACCAAATGTTAATACTGACTCTTTAGAATAATAATTGATGCTGTTCTAAAGAATACAGAGACTGGTTTACAAATCATTGCTGTAATGAGTACCAGATCAAGAATGCTAATCATTTTTTAATTATATTTTATTGATTACACTATTACAGTTTCCCCAATTTTCCCCCTTTCACTCCCTCCACCCAGCAGCCCCCACTCCCTCAGACAATCCCCCCCCCACCATTGTTCATGACCATGGGTCATGTGTATAAGTTTTTTGGCTAGTCCATTACCTATACTGTACTTTACATCCCCATGGCTATTTTGTAACTACCTATTCGTACTTCTTAATCCCTCATCTCTGCACCCATTTTCCCCCACCATGCTCCCACTGGCAACCATCAAAACGTTCTCTGTATCCATGATTCTGTCTCTGTTCTTCTTGTTTTCTTAGTTTGTTTTTAAGATTCAGTTGATAGATATGTATTCTTTTGCCATGTTATTGTTCATAATTTTGATCTTTTTCTTAAATAACTACCTTTAATACTTCATATTATAATGGTTTGGTGATGATGAACTCCCTTAGTTTTTTCTTGTCTGGGAAACCCTTTGTCTGCCCTTTGATTTTAAATGATAATTTTCTGGGTAGAGCAATCTTGGCTGTAGGTCACGACTTTGAATATTTCTGCCAATCCCTTGTAGCCTACAAAGTTTCTTTTGAGAAATCAGCTGATGGTCTTTTGAGAGCTCGCCTGTAGGTAACTAACTGCTTTTATCTTGCTTTTAAGAGTCTCTCTTTATCTTTAACCTTTGGCATTTTAATTATGAGGTGTCTTGGTGTGGTCCTCTTTGTGTCTATCTTGTTTGGGACTATCTGTGCTTCCTGGACTTGCATGCCCAGTTCCTTCACTAAATCAGGGATGTTTTCTTTCACTATTTTTTCAAGAGGATTTCCCATATCTTACTCTTTCTCTTCTCCTTCTGGTACCCCTATGATGTGAATGTCGGATGTCTTGAAGTTGTCCTAGAGGCTGCTTATACTATCCTCATTTTTTTAAATTCTTTTTAATTCTTCTTGTTCTAATTGATTATTTTTTGCTTCCTTATGTACCCAAACATTGATTTGATACTTGGCTTCATCCACTCTATTGTTGTTTCCTTGTAAATTGTTCATTTCAATTAGTGTATCCTTCATGTCTGACTGGATTTTTTTGAGCTGCTGAGGTCCTCACTAAGTTCCTTGAGCATCCTTATAACCAGTGTTTGAACTCTACATCTGAAAGATCACTTATCTACATTTCATTTACCTCTCTCTGGAGTTTTGATACGTTCTTTCATTTAGGTCATGTTTCTTTGTCTCCTTGTTTTGGCAGTCTCCCTGTGTTTGTGTCTATGTATTAGGTAGAACTGCTTTGACTCTGTGCCATAGTAGTATGGCCTAATGTAGTGTCCTGTAGGGTCCAGTGACACAGCCTCCCCTATCACACAAGCTGGGTATTCAAGGTGGGCTGAATTCCATGTGGGCTGAGTGCACTCTCTCTTGTAGATGAGACTTGGTTGCTGTTGGCAGATCAGTGGAGGGGACTGGCCATGCCAGGCAGCTGCAAGGACTGGCACTGACTAGTGACCACCAACTTCCACCCTCCATGGAGGACCAGCTGTGCAGGGGCAGGGTGGTGGTGCTCCAATGTGGTCTATAGCTGTCCACTGGGTGCACTGGCCCAGGGATTTCCTGGGTGGTACAGGCCAAGGTCAACTCCCTCCTGTGTTTTTCCCAGGGCCACCCTGCCTGAGACATAAAGCTATCAGAGAAGGCTGCTACTTGTGCTGGGCTTGGAGATTCCCAGGTGAAGCCAAGCTACGCATCTAGACTGCCTGAAGCTAATGCTGTGCATGGGGCTCACTGAAGCTAGCTGCTGCTTATTTAAGAGGATATAGGAAGTTGTGAAGCATCAGCCAAGACCAGCCATTCATATGGAAAAGCTGCTTGGGTCGGCTGTTAAGTTGGGTAGAGAAGAGTCTCTGGGGATCTCCAAAGCTGGCCAAACAGTGTTAACCAGGTTGATGGCTAGTACCAGCTTACTAGCTCTGTGGGGAAAATGCTTAGAGAAGGGGCAATGGCCTCTGCTTGCCTTGATGCCAGATACTTCAGTTTCTCCCTTTATGGCCACTTGTGCCTTTCAAGCTGCCACCCCAGTGCTGAAGCTCAGAGGAATTGAGTCTGAATAGGTGAGTCTGTGAGGGAATTCTTCAGGGAGAACTTTTGGGGCTTCAGTGGTCTCTTCCACTGGCTCAATCCCCGCTGGTTTTTGCAATCAGAAGTTGTGGGAACTTACCTTCCTGGCACTAGAACCCTGGGCCCAAGCAAGTGCCTAGTGTGGGGCTGGGACTCCTCACTCCTGAGGTATCCCTCTCAAATTTTTATCTACTACATGTGGATGTGGGACCAGCCCATTCTCTATCTGCGTCCTTCCTACCAGTCTGAATGGATGTGGTTTCTTTAATTTCATAGTTGCCAGACTTACATTCAACTTGATTTCTGACAGTTCTGAGTGATGGCTGTTCTATATTTTAGTTGTGATTTTGATGTGGTTATACAAAGAGGGGCTGTATATATGCCTATGCTGCCATCTTGACCAGAAGTCCAAGAATGCTAATCTTATAAAGATCAAATTACTCTACTCATCTCTTAGCCAGACAGCCAGTCAGATAGACAGACAGTAAAATTTTGCCAAATATATGATAAGATTAATATGAATGTGTCTACTATTCAAAAAATAAACTGCATAATCTATTGACCATAGGACAGTATCATATGCAATGGCACCACATAAAAACATATGTTTTGAGATAAAATCTGATATGCAAAAGACTTCTGGAAGCTAATTAATCCATTTCATCTCCTGATAAACTTAGGCCAATTACATTAGGATTTATGTCTCTTATTCTTAATACATTATGTACCTCTGCAACTTTAACAAAATTTCATATCTACATTTTGAACCTCTATCCTGAAGGGACTGCTGACTTTCTATTATTGTGCCTTGATGTTTGTAATCAAAAGATCAGAGAACAGATTTGGAAAGAAACATGATTAATTTTATTAGGTTATATTCTGCTTGATATGCAAGGCTAACATTGGTTCAGATGGCCATTGGATTTAGGGCTGGAGCTAGAATTTACCCATTTTTGTTGTTTTCCATAGTAAATGATGTCCTTGAACAAGTTTGCAAATGACTGGACTTGGGTGACTTTGTGCTTCTATCACATACACTTTTCTCTCTTTCTTTGTGTCCTATACAGAATTTAAGGCTGAGTAAGTTTTATAACTAAAATCAGAATCTTTCAGTATATAAATATTGACAGTGACTCAAAACCACAATTGCCTATAAAGTGATAGACTTTTATATATTTTTTCACAAAAAGTACACATCAAAATCATATATTTATTAAATTCAGCTTTAATTAAATAAAAAACTATTATCTTCCAATTATTTTGGCTCAGAAAGAATTGAAATATGAATGTATTGATGGAAGAACAAGAGGTGAATTCTGGGCAGTGTTGTGGAAGCCAGGTTAATTTTATAATTTTGCATCAATTTACTTTTTTGTTTAACACTTCATATATTTAACTTGCTTTTCAAACATCTTAGAAGGCCTTAAGTGCTCAAGAATGAGGCAATTTACAGTCATATTATTTTAAAATTCTTGATTGCTCATCTTCTTGGTGAAAGTTAACAGCATGACCAGTTACTATTTTGACTTCCTTTACCTAAGGTGGAGTCACTTCTGAAAACTGGCTTCATGTCCATTAGTTGGAATTAAAATTAAATAGATTCAATATGTTTTGAGTTCTTATCTAGAGGTTTTTTAAAAAGTTACAGTTACAGATAGGCTGAAATAAATAAAATCTTAGCAAAATTTTATAATAGTCCAGAAAGAAAAAATACATGTCTCTGAAACTCCTGTTGTCTCCATTCTGAATCTCCCTGAAATGTAGAGTCATTCAATCTTTTCTTTTGATAGAGCTACCCCCAGATGGATATCTTCCTGTGGCAAAGAGAGATGCCACAGGATTTGCACGCCGAGGGAGTCCTGACCGAGGATTGAAGAGGGAATTAGACCAAGAACTTGCACTGAGAGGAGGCTGGAATGGACAAAGGGAAAGAAAGAAGGAGAAACCTCCTCTAGAAGCTCCTAAAATATAGGCATAAACCCATAAACCCTCGTGCATCAGATGGAAAAAATGTCCTCTGCCCAAAGTTACACATCATCCTTTTGTACCTTCTTTCTTTCCTATCAAGGAGAGGTCTCACATGCATGCTGTTCACCAGTGAGTGTGCAGAGGTGTGGCATTAGAGAAGAGGGTGGTACTAGACAATGTGATATGCCTGGAGCCTCAAAACTTGCAACCTCACACTTTGACGATGTTGGTTTCCCATTTTTGTTTTCAAAGAAGACAGAATTATGATTATACCATTAAAACACTCATGGAGTTAACCTAGTTTGGGTAGTCAAGTGGTAGCAACAGAGAGAGAAAAAGTGTCTTTGGGATATATTTTGCAAGTGGGCAGTTGAGGCCATAGCAAATAAAGGGAAAAAAACCCTGAGAATTTCCCTAAGGTTTTTCCTTTGAGTAACTGAGTGGACGGTAGATGCCACCGAATGAGCAAAAAGGTTAAGAAACAGGTTTGAGGCTGAGGTTTGGAAATTCAGATGTCTGCGTGGCCATGAAGAATTTGCTATGCCTTTAGTAGTCCAGGTAAATGCAGACTCTGCATGTTTCAGCACTGCACTTAGACGGAGGTACTCCTCATCTTGGTGGAATGACTGCCTCATCCACCTTGTCTCTCAAAGGAAAAACCTGAATCCCAAACCAGGCTTCCTTTTCTGTGCCACCCAGACCTCCTCCAATCAGCCCTAGCTCCCTACATTTCACCACCCTGTTATTAGATCTGAATTTCATATCAAACCCACTTCATCAGTTCGATTCCCTCACCTGTGCCTCCTCCAATCATCAGGACCGGAAGAGCATGAGTGCGTAACTGCTGCTGGGTGATATACATATAGCACAAGACACAAACCATCAGATGATAAAGCTTTGATAACATGGAGTATGGTGGCATTTTATAAGTTTAAGTCTTTCCTGTTTGCATCTTCCTTACACGCCCTAGTGCCAACATTATTTTCTGTATATTATAATAGTTATTAGAGTCATCTGCCTCACTGACATTTAGTTTCCTATCCTGGGAAATGGGGGAGGAGATGACAATAGGGTCTTAGCAGCCGTCTAGTTAACCAAGCTCCAAGTAGGACTTCAAGACTAGTTCCAAAGTCTGAAAAAGCACAGCATCACCTGGTTCAACCAAGTGCTTCCAACCGAAGTTCTGTCTAACTTAAGAATTCCAGGTTCACCTAATATTTCGAGTATCCCTTTTCTCTTTCGTACTATGAAGCAGTAGAAGAAGGAGAAAGAGGAAGAAACAAGGGATAATCAAAAGATGAAAAAGCTGTGTACGTGGCCTCTCCTTTCTACCCTCTCAAACATTATCCTCATTCTAATACCAGATGGTATTTGGAACATTTTCCTATTCCAAGGACCACTGGAATGTATCACCAGTGAATGACAGAGTCTACTGTATATAGTCATATAAACAATGTTACTTATAGAATAAAAAGAGGAGAGGTGATTATAAGTGATTAGAAATTGTTTAAATTTCTTCAGAGAAGGTTCTTAGGATAAGAGCATCTCCATTAGTATTAATTAACAAGGGAAATGGAGACACAAGGCATAGCACAGAGGAAGACAGAAATTATTCTAGTCAGGGAAAGCAAGGTAAAACTGATCAGTTCAGAAGTGGTACATGAGGAGGTGTGCACCAAGAGGGCCGGACACATATGCGGGGCTGGTGTTGGCATTCAATGGAGGTGATTAGAATCCACAGGCAGGAGTGTGAATCTCATGCCTGAGGTAAGTGAGAAATCCTCAAACTAATTTGGAGATTATATATATATATATATATATATATATATATATATATATATATATATATATATATCCCTGTTAGACACTTCCATTCTGTTTTCCAGACCCCACCTCCATGAGAAGTTAATTTGTATTGCATAACCCAGTCTTCTGCCTTAGAAATACTTCATTTTTCAGAATTACCAAAAATATTTATAGCTTGACTAAGCTAATTTAAAACACATAGCAAAAGCATGCCATGCCTAACGTTCTCTGGGCTGCAGCTGTGGGGTGGCTATGCGGCTAGGAGCCAGTGCCGGCTGGGTCAGGAGCAGTCCGTGAGAAACAACCTTCTCCATTCGTGAGGACTCTTGCATAGATTACATGGGTCACTGCCTAGTGTGGGTACAACTGTTTCCTGTCACGTTTTCTTCAGAACCTAAACTTTCGAGGCATTCGAACCTTGAGCAAGATCCTGAGCTCACCTCAGAGTGAGGTGTTTCACGTCCTAACCCAGCAAATTATTTTACAAAATCATTTCCTAATCCAGGAAAAGCTGGATTACCCTTGGATAAACTTAAAATGTGTCCTGAAAAAAAAAAAAGAAAGAAGAAGCAATTAAGTAAAACAACTGGGAAAAGATTTCCTTTGTTCTGCCAAGAAGATTCAACATTTGCCCCAGGGCCACAGTAAGGGCCTTCAGGAGTTGAACGGGACCATAGAGGCAGCCAAGCCTGCCCTGACCACCTGATCCAGATGCCTGACCTTTCTGCATTGTCTTCCTGGTGCTTCAGTGGAAGCAGTGATTGCTATTAGCTTCTTTATTATTCATAAAGACACCAAATCTCCAGAGAATATTGTTTATCAAATATAGGTAAAATGAACAGACTCTTATTTTTCTGATTAAACTAATAATGCTTCCTCTGGAAACACTGTTTTGTCATAAATTAGAAAGGGCATGCAAGGAGAAATATATATATATATATATATTTCCTCTAAAATGCACATGGAGAAAAGGGAAAGGGAGGGGACAGGAAGGGGGCTGCTAGAAAGTGGGAGAGACCACCTGCCACATTTGTTCTGAAACTTCCTTAAGCAGATGTTGATTTCACATTCTGCATTTGATACACATCTGCCTCCTGATAAAAGCAAGGGAACAAAATCACAAACTCCAATGTTGTCATCACCGTAAAGCCATATGCAAATGATGGTCTTAAAATAAGCCTGGGCAGATTCACCCAGATTCACCCACAGGAAGGAAGTTTCTTTGTCTGGCTCTGGCTGTTTAGACATTAGACTCCAGTGAAGCAGCGTGTTGTTTCTAGGAAGTGCGTGTTGTGATTCATGTAAATGACACGCTGAGAGTGGGCAGAAAGCAGCCTGAAATGAGTCGCACAATATAAGATGGTACAAAATGTGATTCACCAGGTCCCAGGAAAATATATGCAAGTGAATAGCTAGTGTATCCTGGGAAACTCAGTCCCCACGGCAGAGTTGGTGGGTCTGCACCCCATGGATCCGCCACTGCGCTGCAGGGATGGGGAGCTGCAGGCGGCAGTGCTGTAATGGGTGTGCTGAGTGAGCAGCTCCCTTTGGGCTGGTAGTTCTGTGGTGGCTGCTTGTATTCAGTTAAGGATCTTTGTGGCCAGCGGATACATCTGTCCTAAATGCTCTCAAGTGTGTGATGTGGGATGATTTATCCAGAAGGCTGCACAGCTGGCACCCAGTAAAACATTTGGAATCGTTTTACATGTGCGTTACTTAGAAGCAGCATTCCCTCACCAGTGCTAAGTTTCAACAATTCCTGTCATTTCAGACGCCAAGGAAACCTGTTTCTCACAGGATGTTTCAGTCCAGGAAAGAATATGTGACAGCCCTGCAAAATGGAAGAGAATTTGAAGCATATAAATCCCCTGTTCTTCCACCTCCTTTTGCATACACACACCCCCTACCTCTTTTAGGGAAGAAATTTCAGAACAGAAGAAGGAATTCATGATAAAGGTGACCTTCCCCTGGCAGGGCAGGGGAGGGAGGGTGCCCGCCAACAGCTCACAAGCAGCGGCGCTCACTGACTCATGCAAAAGCCCCAGAGGAACCATCGGCTCCCTCAGTCACCCTTTAGGAAAACAGAGACAAAAAACGTGATATTATAAATTTTCCCACAGAATTCCAGCTTTACGAAATCCAAGAGAACCGCAGGCTTACCCTGCTACTCACTGTGCTGGAGTGTAAATAAGCTGACATGCCCTGCATAGCTAAAAACCTAACTGAAAATATTCAACACATTGATTAGAGATCCCATGGGAAAGTTTACATAGTCTGATTGAGTCTATTCTATTCTATATTTGAATATTAAATCAAGTTTTAAAACCTTCTGATGTTTCCTGATGCAATTTAAAAGCACTATCAATATGTGGATGTTCATATCCTTATAATAAACGGGGTTTTGCTCATGCCTCTTATGATTATAACCCCATCACAAAGACATATCTTCAGCTCTTCTCATTTGTCTGTTTTGTGCTGTGACGATGCTACTGCTGACCACAGCGCTTCACCTTGCGGGGGACGATTCAGCCAAAGAAACAGATGCTATTCCAAAAAGGCTGGGAAAGATGTCTAGGATTCTACCCAATTTATGGCAGGGCTCATAATTGTCTACAAGTGCTAAAAAGGGTTAACAATTTAACAAGCCTTGTTTTGTCTGAGTCATCTACTCTGCAACGTGGTCAGAAAGAGCATCTAAGTACAAGTTTTTGTGGCCTTGCCTTAAGGTGAGCAGACACGCAGAGTACCAGGAGCCCTTGGCAGGATGGTTCAGTGAGAACCGGGAAAAGTCTTTGTCTGTTCTCCACACAAGGCATTGCGTCTTCTGAATACCACATCAGAGAGTGCCAACCATGTGAGTAGCCTGGTCCCTTGTTTCCAGGGTTTTCTATCCAGGACTTTTGCCAAAGCTGCTGTGGCCACCATGCATGGTAAGATTACAAGGCTCTAACAGTTAATGTAGCTGAAAATTTCCACTTGGCATTGTTAGGGATTGGCATTAAGCCACTGGGGAAGAAAATGGTTCTTCATGGGAAATTCTGAAGTCCCACATCATACATCACTTTAGGTGTCAGAGCATCTCCTTAAGCCACGTCATCAGTGCTTCTGGTCTCAATTAAGGCCAGGAAAACCTTCTGCCATCCTCGTTGCCACAGCTAAGAGCTTAACCACCTTGGGGTTACACACATTTCATTCATCGCAGCTACTGCTGAAACACCTGATTCTCACACACATTTTTTTCTTGTGGGATTTGCCACCAGGAGGACGTGTGCTACAAAGCCAAGCCACTACTGACAACTTAGGGTGTATCAGTAGACCTTGTGAATGCTCATTGCTGTTAGGATCACTTACCATACTACTTTGTGAATCACCACAAGATCAATTGCAGAGTCATCTACAGAATTTAACGACCTCTGCAGTGACAGAGATGACATTGCAGTTATCAAGCCAAATGTTCGACATTGACTCCAGCCTACAAATGAGACTACTGATGGCAAACATACTGTGGTAGTCTCCCTAAAGTAAAAGTTACCTGGTCAAAGGTGTGTTAAGGAAGGCCAGTCCACTCCCTGCTTGGCTATGCAATGCTCAGAACAGTGTGTGATCAATTCCCTGTTGATGATCAGAATTCACAGAGAATCCATGTTTTCTCTTTGATTAAAACATGCAGCAATTAGCAGAGCTTGGCAATACTACTCAGTCACTCAAATCTTTTCTGGAAGTATAACATGCTTCGTAGATAAGAGTCATGAAACCAAGACTCAGAATGAAATATAAAACTAGACACGACACTTAGCCATATTCCTTTTCTAATAAAAAATATCTGCAGATCTCTTGTGTTGTGATAGGAAATAGTGTTGGTTCCAATGAGAGCAGTTTATAATACTGGCCATCCTCTCAGGGTTTCCAGGACTCCTAATCAAGGCTAGGCTGTGCTTTCTAGAGGAATCAGGGAAACTTCATGGCCATTGACAATGTATGAGGAGGGCTGTGAGCTGTTCCTGAAGGCTTGGGCCCCAAAGTCCAGGACCTACTTTCACAAGAGCCCATTTTAGAATAGAAAATCAAGTTAATTCCTACTTATGTCAGAGAGGCTAATCAGCTTTGTGTGTTTGTGTGTATGCGTATTAAACTAACTTTGATGGCAGCCCACTGAGATAGGAAAGGTGTGAACCAGATTCTTACTGGGAGGCTGCAATAGTAGTCAGGGAGGGCACAGTGTGCCAGCAAGGTGACTGTGGTGTCACCCAACAGCTGGGGCTCAGCGTCTCTGAACTCATTCCCAGTCCATGGGCCACCAGCCTGGCTTCCTGCTGAAGCATTACTTCCTGCTTTCACGCAACACACTCATTCAAAATGTGAAACTAAATTCAGAATCATCTTCCTGTTAAATTAGTGCATAAAACTTCTGTTAGTTGAAATCCTGGCCTTTATAGCCACCACTGTCATTGTTAAAATATAGCCATTGTGGTGTTTGGTAGCACTTGGAATTATGTTTAATGGAAAAATCTGTGAGAAATAAATGCCAGATTTAAAAGTTATAAGGGCAGTTGAGCAAGTGTATTTATCATTAAAACTATTATTCACAACATCTTCTGTTTTCACTATTCCAAGTATTCTAACCATATTTAAATAGTATCCCACACTAGTCCAAGATTTTGAAGCACAGTTTATTTAGTAGCCAATGCAAACAGGCCTCTCCTCTGTGTGGAATAATGGACTACCAAAGTGATTCTTGAAATGTGCTGTGTAAATCCAGGCATTCTGAATATCTCTAGAAATCAAATTAGGTCCTAAGAAAGCAGTTGTAATATGTGGCCAGGACCTGACATTCAAATGGGAGACTGAGTCACAGCCATTGTGGACATCAAGAGCCTGGAGTTGGGGCCAATGCAGGGCCATGGAGGGAGTTTTACACAACATTCTTCTCCAGGATGGGTTGGGAAGGTAGGAGCTTGGGATATAACGACCAGCATGGACTCACATGGCTATTCACAGTTAGTGGGAACTCAGAACTCCCCCTATAGCCTAACCCTGGGGTGCAAGGATGGAGTGAAAGGAAAAGTAACTTGCCTTTTTACTGTCTTGGAAAGTGAACGGGAGAACTACCTGGTCAGGGAAATTTTTAAGCCCAAATTCTTCAATGTATGTCGGGGATTACATTGAGATTATTTAAAAAATTTGCCTTTCTTGTTCAAAGAAAAAAGCAAGGACCATGTCCATAAAGCACATTGCTACTCAGAACCACCTCCCCCACCCCACACACAAAGAAATAGAGACTTTGTTTACTGTGTGTGGTTTGACTCCACATAAGTATAACCTTAATAATCTTATAAATCAGTATTTAATTCTATAAAAAGAAGTATTTTGCAGTCATTTCATAATTGAAAACGTGTAAGGAGTGCAATGTAAAGGGAAGGAGGTAAAATTTAGGATTCCTTAGAAAAGGAAAGCTCCTGTTTTCTCTTTGTCCTTTGACCCTTGTTTGAGTTCCAGTCTCTGCTTTCTCTAACCGCACCCCCCCCCCCCCATAAATCCTCTGTGAGCTGGGTCTGTCCCACTTCCAGAGCTCTTTCAACAATCTCTGCCTTTTACCTGCCTCTGAACTCCACACTCTAGGATCTGGTAGTGAGTCATAGTGGCAGCACGGGACCCACGGCTCAGATTCCCCCTGCTGCCCAATCCCCAGGTTGCCCGTTCCTTTCTCCACTTTGGCCTCCTTTTCAGGATTGGGTCTTTGTTTAAGTTTTCTTTAATTTTTGCCAGTTAGTTGCTTTTCCTAGTACTCTTCACCCTCAAAGACAGGCTGCTACATTCTGAGCATGAGTTAATAGAATGGAGCCCTGATGGTTCTGCCCCGTCATCTAGTCCAAACACAAGCAGAACATCTGGATCATGGCTTTTGCTTGCTGACTCCAAGAGCTCGGGTTCTCTCTCTGTGCCACTGTCTACTCACTTAGCCAATGATTGTGCCAATCATCCCACCCATCCCACATGCACTTCCTTTTTACACTTTTTATTTTGAAATTATAGACTCACAGGAAGTTGTGAAAATGGTACAGAGTCCCTGGTAGCCTTCAATCAACTTCCACAATCAGTGATGTCAAAAGTATAGCAATAGTATATCACAATTATAGGACAATATATGGTGACATGGTACACTATCAAAACCAGGAAATTGACATTAGTATATTACTGTTAACTAGACTACAGACCTTATTCAGTTTTCACCATTTTTAAACCTCTATTCATGTGTGTGCATGTAGTTCTTTGCTGTTTTATACCCTGTATAAATGTAACAAGCGCTACAATCAAGGCACAGAACTGTTTCATCACCATCACTCAAGTTAGTACCTTCATGTTGCCTCCTTGTGTCTGCGTCACCTTCCCTCAAACACGCCCTGACTCCACGTGGTCCTCCATCTCTGTACTTTGTCATTTGCAGAATCTTATGTAAATTAAATCATAAGTACATAATCTTTCAAAATTGATTTTCTTTTCATGAAATAAGACCCTTGAAGTCAATCCAGCTTGTTGCTTGTTTCAATTCCTCTGTGAATGGATGTACCAATTTGTCCAGCTGAAAGTGGGATGGGATTGTTGCCCCATCTTAGAGACAAGTTACACAATCCTCCAGCTAAATGAGTAAATGGTGGCTCAAAGACAGGATTATTTATCCATAACATAGGACATCTGGGACAAAGGAGATTTAAGTTGCTTCTAGTATTTTGCTGTTACACTTAGCTTCTATGAACTTATGTGAAACTAAATTTTCATTTCTCTAGGATAAATGCCCAAGAATGAAATTGCTGGGTGATATGGTAAATGCATGTTTAGTTTAATGAAAAACTGCCAAACTGTTCTCCAGAGTGGCTGAACCATTATTCCTACCAGCAAATGAGAGACCCTGTTACTCCACAGCCTTCTTCACAAATGCTTGGTATTATCACTATTTTTCATTTTAGCTGTTCTAGTTGCTGTAAATCATTTCACTGTGGTTTTAATCAGCATTATTCTAATGGTTAATGATGTTGAACGTGGTTTAATGTGCTCACTTGCCATCCATACTTCTTCTTATGGTGAAACACCAGTTTACGACTTTTGCTCATTTTATAATTGTTTTTATAATTTTTATATATTCTAGATATAGCCTGTAGCTTATCTTTCATCCTCTTAAGTTTTTAAATCTATTGATTTTTTCTTCTATGGATTTTGATGTCACATCAAAGAACATATTTATATTTGCCAGAATCTGTATAAAGAACTAAAAGGCTACTAATCTAATTAAAGTGTGGGGTGCCTGTAGTGGAATCAGGAGGATCCACGAGGGGTAGGAGGTATGACTTTTCATCTTTTTATATTGTTGAAGTTTTTAACTATGTGAATAAATTAATTTAAAAAAACAGAGCATGAACTTTGAGGCAGATCAGTTTCAATACAGGCCCCACAGATAAGTTCTTAGAGATTGGGAAAGCTTTTATTACTTCAGTTTCCTCATCTGTAAAATCAAATGTAAAAACAGACAAAACAGCTCAGTAATTTTTATGAAGATTAAATGAGATACATGTGAAAATGCTCAGTTTAATAGTGAATCAATTAATCACAGGATTAAATCAGAATCATGAACCAAAGCAGTTCACATTTTTCCTGTTGCTTCACAGTCGTGTTTGGTGACAGGCTGCTCAGTTTTCTAGGATCATTCTGTTCTCCTGGGAAAGCACAGTGGCTGTGTTTGTGCTCTCTGCTTCTACAGCGAATGCTGTTTTGATAAGCATTTTTTAATGCTTATAATAAGTTATGCTCCTTACTTCAACTAGCAATCTCTAAAATTCTCATTAGAAAGAAATTATTGCCCTTAATGTATAGGCATGAACCAAGAGTTCAGAGAGATAAAATGACTTGCTACCAGTCAGCGCACCTTTTCAATTCTTAAACTAACAATTGTGATACAATTCACAACTTAAAATTCTAAACTAATATGCTATCTGTTTTTATGAATCTGAAAGGTAGTACCCCATTTGGAGAGTTTCACCACATTAAATCATGGTAATTTGGATTTGTGAACTTTCAGGAACCCATTAAATCACCTCTGTTTTCTAGTCCTGGAGTATCTTTAGAATTCACAAGTTCTTAAAATGCAAGCCGCAAAATAGTGATTCCAAAGAAGAACCTGAGGCTGAAATGAAACACAAAATTAAAACCAATTTTAAAAGTGTTTAACTTTAATAGAAATCAATCCCAGACCTTCATAAATATTAACACACTAACTTCCTGCTTTGAATTTATGTTCTTTACTGACACTCCATATAGGATGAGCCAGTAATTATTTATTAGAAAACAGTTTATGCCAATCTGTTTATCTACTGCTCTCACTATATGGTATACATTGGTAATTTATCAGAATACACAATTTACTTGTCTCTTCATATCAGTAATACATAAATAACTATAGAATTCAAAAGTTTACTTTTAACAAGTCTAAAAAATACTTGTTTTCAAGGCTATGAAACAAGATTTAATATATGTAAATAACCTAAATGTTTGTTACATTCCACCACAGATTGTGCCTTAAGTATCTGACAGTTACAGCATAGAGTGAAGACAGAGGTTTTATACTTGCACATTTTTTAAAACTGAGGCTTATTTTGGGAAGAAAACTGGGCTTAATCATTAGAGTTTTCATGTTTACGAAGTTCAGGGTGCTTGTTTTATACAGTCTCAAATTTTAACATTAAACACCAGCTAAATCAATATACAGAACAAGAATTATGTTTGGTCCTCTTTTCTATAAAGCCATCTATCTACTTACTACATTTTTAAATTTACAATTAGTTAATTTTAAATGTTTTTATATTACTATAAAACTAATACTTCGAGAGCTTAGAAGTCAAACTCTGATAAGAGTTGTGCCAAAATAGTTGCCAAGACATCACTTTCAGCTTTTAACTGTCTTCTTTTTCATTTCAGTTTATTTTTTAAACCACTTCAGAGTTATGATTGACATGTAAAAAGCTGTATAATATATGCAACTTGATGAACCAAAGTTTTCTCCTGCTACCCTCCTGGCAAATTTTAAGCACAAAATTTATACTGTCAGCTATCACTAGGCTATAACATAGATCTCCATAACTTATTTCCACAAGGTGAGTTCTGGTCCATTCCAGCCAACTGGGGCAGGAGTGCACACACAGTGACTACAGGGAAAGTGAGGTCATGCTTTGTGACCTGCAACAGGAAGGGGCATCACTGACTATGAGGTTAGCTGCAGGCTTGTTGACTGCAGGCTTTATTACGTTGAGGTATGTTCCTTCTATATCCACTTTGTTGAGTTTTATCTAAATAAATGTTGAATTTGTCAAATGCTTTTTCTGCATTTGTTAAAATTATCACGTGGTGTTTATCCTTCATTTTGTTAATGTGGTATATTGCATTGACTGATATGCATCTGTTGAACTATCCTTGCATCCCTAGAATAAATCCCACTAGATCATGGTATATGGTCCTTTTAATGTATTGTTGAATTCAGTTTGCTATTTTGTTGACTTTTGCACCTATGTTTATCAGGGATGTTGGTCTGTAAATTTCTTTTCTTCTGGTGTCTTTTTTGGTTATGGTAACAAGGTCATGTAGGCCTCATAAGTTAGAAGTGCTCCTTCCCCTTCTATTTTTTGTAAGAGTTTAAGAGGAATTGGTATTTCTTCTTTGAATATTTGGTAGAGTTCACTAGTGAAGTCATCTCTGGTCCTGGGCTTTTGCTTGTTGGAAGATTTCTGAGTCTGATTCAGTTTCCTTACCCATAATCAATCTGTTTAAATTTAGTTCTAGTTCTTCATGATTTAGTCTTCATAAATTGCTTATTTCTAGAAATGTATCCATTTCTCTAGGTCATCCAATTTGTTGGCATGGGATTGATTGCTCACAGTAGTCTCTTAGGATCCTTTGTCCTTCTGTTATCAGTTTAACATCTTTCTTTTCTGATTTTGAGTTCTTTTTTTCTTGGGAAGTCTAGCTAAAGATTTATCTATTTTATTTATTTTTTAAAACAGCTTAGTTTCATTGAACCTTTATACTGCATTTTTAATCTTTCATTTACTTCTAATGTTTATTTCATTCTTTCTACTAATTTTAGGCTTTGTTGTTCTTTTTTACTTCCTTGAGTTATAGAGTTAGATTGTTTGAGATTTTTATTTTTTGATGTAGACATTTGTCCCTCACAGAAATTCTTTTACCGCACTCCATTAATTTCAGTATTTTCATTCTCATTTAAGGTAAATTTTAATGTCTTCTGAGTTCTTTGACACATTGGTTGTTTACAGCATGTTATTTAATCTTTCCATATATATAAACTTTCCAGTTTTTTTCTTGATTTCTCATTCATATCATGACGGTTGGAAAAATGCATGAAATGGTCTCAATATTCATAAATTTATTGGGACTTGTTTTGTGGTCTAATATGTAATCTGTCCTGGAGACTGTTGTTCCCTATGCACTTAAATGTGTATTCTGCTGCTCTTGGATGTAATGTTCCACATTAATCTTTTAATTCCATCTGACCTAAGATGCCTTTTGGAGTTTTTTTCTTTGATATAACGTGTTTTAAGGCCAATGCTTCCATGTTGATTTTCTGTCTGGTTGATCTATGACAAAGGTTTTATTTTCTTAACAGCAAGTTCTAATTGGAACTAGCAAATTTTAGGGCACATAATGTAATTTCAAAAAAATATTAAACCTTACTAAATATTTGAGATTTAAAAATTAAGCAATTTATAAATATCCCCCTTTTGCTATCAATTAATGAAAAGCCCCTGGTTTTGGTAACAAACACTATTTAAGGCTTTTAAACTTAATATACCAAGTATGTTTTCCATTCTCTTCCAGTTACCAACCACTTCTGTGGTATAGAAAATAACTGTCTCCTTTATACATGTTCCTTGATGACCCTTCCCCAATTTTCCATTATCCTTCCCCCCCCCCTCTAGTTACTGTTAGTTTGTTCTCTATTTCAATGTCTCTGGTTATATATTGCTTACTTGTTTTGATTAGGTTCTACTTATAGGTGAGATCATATGGTATTCGCCTTTCACCCTCTGGCTTGTTTCACTTAGCATAATGCTTGCCAGATCCATCCATGCTGTTGCAAAGGGTAGGAGCTCCTTCTTTCTTTCTGCTGTGTAGTATTCTACTGTGCAAATGTACCATCGTTTTTGATCCATTCATTTACTAATGGGCACTTAAGTTGCTTCCAGCACTTGGCTATTGTAAATTGTGTTGCTATGAATTTTGGGGTGCATAGGTTCTTTTGAATTGGTGTTTTAGGATTTTTAGGGTATAATGCCAGCAGTGGAATTGCTGGATCAAAGGGCAGATCCATTTTTAGTTTTCTAGGGAAATTTCATATTGTTTTCCACAGTGGCTGTGCCAGTCTGTATTCTCACCAACAATGCACTAATTGAGGATGGGTGGGGTGAGGGGGTAGAGGGGGGAAAATGGAAACAACTTGAACAACAATGAAAAAAAAAGAACTTGAAAAAAATAAAGTGTATTTACTAATTATTAAAGAAAAATTTTTGATTCACATTTGACTCATTAAAAAGGAGGTAAATACAATGTTAAAAAAATAACCCTACACAGATTATCAAAGCCAAAAAAACGTCCCTTTTCTTTTACCTCTGAATATCTGTCCTCAGTACTGTGGTGTTTTTTAACTTAGGCACGCATCAGAATCACCTGGAGGACTTGTTTTAAAAAAACAGATTGTGGGGCCCACTCTCCAATTTTCAGATTCAGTAGAATTGCAGCAGAGTTGATAATTTTCATTTCTCAAGTTCTCAGTGATATTGGTATTGCCAATTACCTAGAAGTGAAACTGAGAACCACTTACCTGTAACATCTCCAATGTCTTTCCCGAAGCTTGGAAGAACTGGCACTTCCCTCTTTACCAAATTCTACTTCGTACTCTTGATTCCATCTTCACCCACTCCTGCAATTATTCTATTCCCAGCATCTCTAGTCTCTATTTGCATTGACTTTCATTATCTGCTTTCTTGATGCGTAAGACTTCACTTTTCAAACACAAAAGAAGTGCCCCATCTAACTGTCCTTTTTCTGTCTCACACATCTCTGTTTACTGCCAAATTTGTAGGTAAAATATCCTTGAACCTCTAGTTCAAGGATACTCTACATTCTGCTACTTTTTCTCCATTAGTCAGATCATCTCTGTATCAGATCCCAGCAGAAGACAGTACTCTCAACTTGGGTAAATCATTAACTGACTCTTTTTTAAAGTGTGGGCAGGATTTAGGAAAACTAATGGATATTACTGTAACCTAGGCTAGAAACAATGGGAGCGCCTTTGCCATTCCTACATGTGATGTGGGTGAGGGAAAACATTTACCAAAATCTGGAGAGTGCCATGTGGAGAGGAGCTATAGCCTTCCTGTGAATGGAGGGCAGCCCGTAACAACACCATAGAGGGGTATGAATTGAAAGAGAAAAAAAGAAGCTGCTTTCTCTTTCCTCTTTCCTCCTGTCAATATGCCAATATGAGGCTAGTGCTCCAAACCAGCTAAAGTGGTGAGAAGCCACAAGAAAAATAAGCTGCTTGATTACATCTTCAAGTTCAAACTATGAGACGTGGTAGTAGGGAGAATAGAGAATGGATCTGAGGTGCACATAGAAAATATCCAGCACAGTCCTACCTCTTTTGTTCTTCAGCATCTATTCTCATCCTTTATTTAGGTAACAAACTGGTGTCCTCAATATAGGAATCTATATATAAAGTCCTATAAGTTACTGTTTCTTAAGAGGCTGATGTCAATACATTCATATTTTTCTCACTAACACATGGAACATTCTGCAGGATAGACCATGGCTAGGTGATAAAACACATCTCAATGAATTTTAAAGGATTAAAGCAATATAAAATAAGTTCTCCAAATTTAACAAAATTAGAAATCAACACCACAAGAATTTGGGGCTAAATTCCTAAATATTTTGAAATTAAATGACATACTTTTAAATAATCCATGATTCAAAAAAGAAATCTAAAAGAAATTAGAAAATATTTTCAGCTGAACGAAAATGAAAACAGAATAGGTAGAAATTTACGGAATATAGCCAAAGCAGTGCTTAGTGGTAAACTTAAAGCTTTAAATACCTATAATTGGATAAAATAAAGATCTTAAATCAAAAATCTAAGCTAAAATATCTAGAAAAAGAACAGTAAACTACTAAAGCTAAAGGAAGCAGAAAAAAAGGAATAAAGATGAAGGTTGAAACCAATGAAAAAGAGAATATGAAAAACAATAGGGAAAAATCAAAGGTAATACCAAAGTTGCTTCTATGCATAGCTCAGCAAAATTGATAAGATCAAAGGGAAAGAAAACAAAGATCACCAAAATAAAAAGTGAAAAGGGGACCTCACTACCAACCTTACAGAAATTAAAAGGATTAGAAAATACTATGAACAACTTTATGCCAATAGAGTAGACAACTTAAATGGAAAAATTCCTAGAGACAGAAATTATTAAAACTGACTCAAGAATATAAAAAAATTATTTCAGAACATAGAAAACTCACTAGACCTGTAACATGTAAAGAAATAGAAAATGAATAATTAAAAATTTTTCCATAAGGAAAAATCCATACAGGTGTCAGGTGGGTACCAGATTTATCAGTGGTCACTTTGTAAGTTATATAATTGTCTTATCACTATGTTGTAGATCTGAAACTGTTATTGTATGTCAGCTGTAATTGAAAGATCGAAAAAAAAATATACCCAGATGGCTTCACTATCAAATACTTAAATAAGAAACAATATCAATCACTTATAAACACTTCCAGAAAGTACAGATGGGACTATTTCTCAACTAACTTTATGAGACCACTATTATGCTGATTTCAAAGTCAGAAAAAAAAGAAAACCACAGATCAATATTCTTTATGAATTATAGCAGAAATCCTCAATGAAATATTAGTAAATCAAACCAAGCACCTCTTTTTGCAATGCTGTTAATGGTCCACTTACTAACCTACTGATAAATCACTGAGCTGAATTTTTTTTTCTTCTGCACTTATCTGTGTTATGGTTCAAGATTTTAAGAACTTAAATATACACATACAAGAATGAAAAAAGGGCTTAGTCCATACCTTCAAAATATAAGTAATTCAGTGACTAAAAGAAAAATAAACATAATGGCAGAACTTGACAATGGACTCTAAAAGGTAGTAAGTGTTAAAAGGAAGTAACGATCTATGTATGCTACTGTTTTTTATTTTTGAGGGGATATGAGAAAAACAAAAGAAAAACTTTAAAAAGGAAATAGAATTTCGGTTGCCTTAGTCAGGAATAGGTAAAATTTCAATACATGAAAAGAAAAAAACAGTAGGTATTTGCATGAGGAAAGCTTGAAGCCTATTTGGGAGAAAGAGGTCATCAGGTTTAACTTGACCACTACATGAACAGATGAAAAAAAAACACTTGAAGGCCAAGCTGAAGATACATGAACTTAAAGTGTAGAGAAGTAATTTATGTTTTCAGAGCAGGGAAAAGACAAGCCATACACTTTGGGGCTATTAGTTTTGGGAGGTAATGAACTTAATGGACCGGACCAGGGAGATGGAGAAAAGGGTAGCAGAAGTTAAGGGACTAATGCAATGATTCTCAACCAAGTAAACCATTTATGAGTTGGTGAGATCAAAGTTGTTTTCATAATACATCATTTGCCTTTTCCAACCTCAGTTCTCCCAATTTTCATATGCTGTAAGACATGTGATATCAAGAGAATGAATGCAGAGGCAGATACAAGAATCTAGTAGGAGTCCTCTATTAAACCAGGCTGTAAAGACCTAAACCTGAAGTAATTTTTATGCACAAAAATACAAAACAATCCCATTCTTCTTGCTATTATATTTTGTAAAATAGTTATATTTTCATTAAAGTGTTATAATTTATGTTTGTTTTAATTTTGAGTACATTAAATATGGATAGATGTAATCCACATAAAGAGAAGTTCTTTAGGGTCTTCAATAACTTTTATCAGTATAAAGGGGTGCTGAGACCAAAACATTTGAGAACTTCTGAAAATAATGAAGGACGTAAAATACAATAGTAGTAATAAGAACGAAATGAAAAAGATTAAAAGATATTGCAGACAAAGAATATATACATACATACACACACAAAATGGGAAAAAAGACAAAGAATCTAAAAGTTCAGCCAGAATGATTTGGGAAAATAACAGAGTAAGAGATAATAAATAAAAAAGATCAGAGTTTGGGGATGGCAAGAATTCAGTTTTGACACAAATGAAATGCTAGCCGAGTAGACACATAAATGAAAATGAAATATGTTAAGGGCTGAGACAGAGTTTGACGGTCATGTGTGCAGGAAAAAGACCAGGTTGTTTGGGTATCTTGAATTACCTATCCCCAATTCCTTCATGGAAGATTGTTTAGTTTCTTCTGAAAACATCTCTATACTGCCAATTCTGGAAGCTTCTGGGTTACATTTATTTTTATTAAGAGCTTTTTAAAAAATATATTTTCTCAATCTTGGCTCAATTTCTGTAGGTAATTCAATTTCTAAGAGGCGTTCTGGTGTAGTCGTAGGGGAACCAGACAAAAGGTAGAAGACCTCATTCTCATTAGTCACTTTCTCTAATTTATAAAATGAAAGGGAATATGTAAAGATAATCTGTAAGGCTTCTTCAGACCTAAAATTTTACAAAACTGCTATCAACCCCCTTATCATGAACAAACACACTTACCCCAATCTCCAAGTTACAGAACCAACCCAAATATTATCCAGCTACACCTTGCTCAACTAACTGTATCTGTTGTTGTTCCTATGTAAACTAGAATTATCTTAACATTTATTTTAAAAGCTACCTCTTTAGAACTTTAAGAGAAGTCCTGAATCTTGACTTCTGTCAACAAATTTGAATTTACCTCACTGATAGACTTGGTTTTGAAAATTTTAAGCATATTCTGATCTGACACCTATGCCCTACCCCCAATTCCCCACCTATCATCCCAGGCTAAAAGATTCTATGATTGTTTTGCTTAATCTTAAAGACCTATCTCCTCCATCCCACTGACCCTCTAAGTTGCCCACTGCTAGTTTTCTGCAATTTTATTCTCTCGTATGTGATTAAAGGTGAACTGCCTAATAACTGCAGGCAGAATCATTTCAGAGGAAAACACCACCACTTTCCTGGGCTCTGTAGTGGCAGTGCATCAGGTTGCTATCTTCATGGAATTGCTTATGAATTAATAGTTTCTAGCAGTGCTTATCTTTCATTTTACTAGCAAATTAACTCTTTTGAAAGGAAATTTAATAGAATACCTCACTATATAAAACAGTCCATACAATACAACTTTGGATTAAGGTTTGTTAAGGCCCGAGGCCCAACAGATTCAGTCAGCCCTTGTCCCTCCTTCCAATCTCATCCAACAAAGGCCCTTTACTGTGGCTCCCAAGCAGCATGAGGTACCCCATGAAAATCATCATCACGTCATTGCATCTCTAAGTATCTAATGCCAATATACATGTAAGAGTCAAGGCTTCACATAAATTACTCAGAAGGCCCCTTTACTGCAACACCAATAAAACAAAATTCATTTCTTCTCAATTTATTCAGACACATAATATAAAACCTTTCACAGGTGCATTTTTAGGACAACTGCCCTCTTTTAAGTGGTGAAGGAATAGATACAGCATTCACTTAAGACAATTAATAATTAGTTAACTACTAATTACTAATAATTAAGAGGTGTCCTTTCTTACTAATTACTAACAAAATTAGTAATTCCTCCATAAGTACAAGATATCAAACACACAGCAGTGATCAAAATTTTTTATTGCACATTTGTTTACAAGTTTGCTTCTTTCAGGTAGAGCTAAACCTGGATCACTGAGTTAGTTTCAGCCATATTCCCATCATCTGAATTCCTGTATGTTCCCCTAGGCTGATGTCCTAGAAACCAGAACACTGACCGTCTCAATTTGTCTAGGTACTGGAGCACAGATGTGACATTTTAAAAAAATTTACTGAAAAATAAGCCAAACAGCATACTGTAAAGAAAACAAATAATGTTTATGTCTACTCATATAATCCAGTCTCAGAGAATTTCTGATTACATAATATTGTTAACTATAAACCAACCTTCTTGGTTTAGAGTTATTCTAAATTATTTTGTTCTTATAATATATAATTAAGCATTTGTTTCAGAAAATTTCAACACTTTAGAAAACGGATTCTGTCACAATTAGGCTTGTATAAGGTCTCCTCTCCCCACCAAGAAACAACCCACAATGATTCCAAATCTTATAAAGGAACTATTACCTTGGACTGAGATGTTCAGAAGTGTTCATATTTCCTTTGCACTGTACTCCAAAGTTAAATGCAAAATAGAGAATATACTATCCCAGCTGAAATAATATAGCATTTGAGCAGTTCAAGCTTTAAATAGACTACAACATTCATAGCTTGATCAAAGAAAGACACAAGAATGAAACATAACTACTGTAGTAAACACAAAACTTTGGCCATTAATGGATCAAAGGTAATGGCTAATACTACTACTTTAAGCTCATCAATGTTATATCAAAAAGAAATAACAACAGGTATTTGGCAAAAATCTTCTAAATTATTTATCCCAAATTTTCAAATGGAAAGTTTTTCACGTACCACTCTTAAGTTTTACGCTTCAATCGCTCCCATTTTCTTTTCAGACCTATTCAGAAGAAATGATTTCATTTAAAATTAACCTAGTTTTGCCTCTCACACACTTTTACATAAAATTACTAAAATCACGATTCTAAGTAATTTCTTTTTAATCATACAAATATTATACGCTGAAACTGCAGTACAGAAATTAGATCTTTCTTATTCTATCTAGTGATGTTACTAAATTTTAATAATTCTTTTCCACAGCTTTTCTTTGTTACAATCATGACTTATGAAAAATGCATCTCAATTCCACAGCAAACTAGCATCCATGCTTATTCCACATAGGTACTGCCAGTGGTCCCTGAGGTGTCCTCTCAACAATGACAAACTCATCAGGGTTGCCGAATGCCTCATAGAAAACCAGTAACTCTTGTATTGCATGCTCCTCAATCTGAAAAGAAGGAAGGGGGAAAAAAAGGAAAACTTCCTTTACTCTTTTAATTATTAACTAAGCAGGATTATACCTTTCCAATTTCCTTCTGTGGAACTCCCACTTTCTATGGATACAACATAATGGAATTAAATTAGATATCCTACTATTCCCTTGGCAAGAAGGCTTGAGGACTGAGCTAGGATAATCAGATACCCATCTCTCCTTGAATTTTAATGTTGAGTAGAAGAAAAAAAGAAACTGAAAATAGTTGGAATTCATTCATTCCAATGCCTTCATTCTGTGAGATTAATTTCTATTACTGTACAGGTCTTCAAACTCTTGCTTGTAAGGTTTCTAGGGCAACAATGGGTCTTTGTTTCCAAGCCTGGCTTTTCTGGTCTTTCAGCCTAAGTCTGTGGAATCTTTTCTTTTTTTTGACCAACAACTCTTTTTTTTTTTTTAAGAGTTGAAGGTTTATTTATTTATTTATTTAGAGATGGGAAAGAGAGAAAGTGAGGGAGATGTATAAGAGATACATTGATCAGCCACAACCCAGGCATGTGCCCAGACTGGGAATCAAACCAGCAACCCTTTGGTTCACAGGCCAACACTCAATCCATTGAGCCACACCATGCAGGGCAGTCTGTAGAATCTTAATAAATAGATTCTATAAGCTGATTAGTTTCTACAAACTATCCTAAAATAAATTCCTTTTTCTTTAAGTAAGCCAGAATTGGTATGTGTTGCTTTAAGAACTCTTAATGATGCTCACTGAACTTCTGGGGAATGGGTAATACACTAGATAATGCCAAGTTCTCTACAGGTCACTTTTAAAACAGTTCAAAGAATCACCAGTGCTAAAAATATTAGCTTTATCACAATTTATTAGTTCTAAATTAGTTATCCTCAATACATCAATTAATACTTAAATTGCTGAATTTCAGTTTACTTATGTATTTTAATCTGATAAATATATGCACCTACACAAAGCAAACAATCATAATTTTCTTAAGATGTAAGGATAAAAACAGTGTAGGTCTTCCCAAAATTAACCCCGCATAGGCAGTCTTTACCTGAATCAAAGCCAAGGGTTTTTCTCGACTCCTGATAAGTGCTGCCTCCTGCTGTAGTTCCTCTTCTACAATCGACGCGAAAGTGACTGGGGCTACCCCAGGAGGAGCAGCCAATGAAGAAGATAACCAGGGACTGAGAGAATAATAATAATAACACAATGAGTTTTCACTCATCTTCCCAAATTTCTCATCCAATTATCTCCTCTGAAATACTCTTTAACAGTGTTACATTTTTTCCCAGTGACCTACAACATAAGGAACTTGAAACCTTTTGCATTCCATTTACAGAATAAAGTGAGAAACAGAAAAAAAGAACTAACATTTTACTCGGATCAGTGCTATAGAGAAAATTTTAGGAAACACCTAAAAAGTGAGATGGGGCAGATGCAATATTGTTGTTATATTGCGTCTATACAAAGGTAACTCAAACTTTGGAGCAGGGAGTATTCAGATAAAAAATTCTATCTAGTATCATACTATTCCAAATTTCTTAATATTCTCTTTCAGTGCTAAGCAATAGCCTATCTTTGGAGGCCCCAAAGCTAATCAATTAACCTTACTTGTGGCTGTCTAGAAGTGGTACATCTGAAACGTGGCTGCCTTCAGGTCCTGGGGTACCATGAGTAGAGCATCTGCAAAACAAGATTAAAGCTTTTAGAAACATTAGTAAAATTGCTTTTTATAGAAATACAGAGTAAGAATTGCAATTCCCTGACTCAGGGACAAATTAATGTATGCAGTCAGACTTACCTTTAAATTATAAGCAAAGAAAAAGTCTATAGGTACTTAAACAGTTTTGTATATAAAATACCATAAGGGAAGATGTTGCAAGAAATGGCCTATTTTTAAAAATAATATTCATATAGCCATTTCTTGTAATCAGACATACATTAAGAAATACAGACAACTTTGTGAAGATGTTTAACATTGATATTTTATGACTAAGAAGTGCCAAATTAGCACTAAGCTTCAAAATACAGCGGAGCCTAGAATAACATCATTTTATTCAATGTTGTTTAATTACAACACTGATGAGATGTTGCAGGAACTTAATTCTTATTTTTAACAATCAGCCTATGGTGAAATTGGTTTCATTATACCTCATTTCTCTTAAAGTTGCAGAGCCCATCAATGGCGTTAAATGAGGACTTAGTGTGTGTGTGTGTGTGCGCGCATAACAAAATTTGCAACCAGATTTTGTGAGTGACTGATACATAGTCTAAATTTTGTGAGTGACTAAAATATAGTAAACTATTTGATAAGCTAGAAATTATGGATAAGGCAGAATTATATGACATGACCTATCTTCTAAGAACTCACAAACTGGATAAAGAAACAACATATAAAATGACATAAATAATACAACAGGAAAGAATTTAAGACAGTATCTAACAAACTGAGATTTATTGACCATAAGGATTATAAAAATCAGAAAGATTTGGTCATTTGGGAGGGCCTCAAGCAGAAGACAATTTTTAAAAAGGGGTGTAGGATGATGACAGTAGAAGCATTCCTGTAAGGGAAAAAATTAACAAACGTACTATAGAGATAGGCCAAATTATGGAATTTTAGAGTGAGAAAGATACTTAGAGATTATTAAAATTAATCAAATGCCCTCTTTAAGCAATGAGCAAATATAGGCCTAGACAGGTTTAACAACAAAGACTGAGAGTGTACAAACAGTATAAAATACTGACTTCCGGATTCATTTATGCAGTTACTGGCAGCACTACAGTGTTGAAAATCAGGCTGATTAAAACTCAGGTCCTCCCTCTCAAAAACACTGGTAGGAAGATTTTAAAATCTGTTTAAGCAATGATAAAACAGCATGAGAGTACTATAACTGATATTTATACCAGTATGTACAAAGTGCTACAGATTCACAGAAGAAATTAACATAACAGGGAAGTGGGTATATACTGTGGGCATCACTGAAGAAATGACTAATACTGAGGGCAGTGACATTGAGATAGGGTTTTAGTTGTACAAATACAAGAAATACAAGCACTGGTAAAACATTTTGGTGGCTTAAGTAAAAGTAGGCTGTTCTCATCAATAAACAGAAGAATGTGGAAGAGATTAAAAGGGAAATAAAGTCAAAATGAAACAGAAGGGCCAGAATACAAATGCAGTGAAAGCTCAAATGTTTAGACTTGATGTGTGGGCAGTCACTGAGAATACTTTTGTATACTTATCTCACTAAATCTTTGCAATACTTTGTGAAAGAAAGCGTGTATTCTTTCCCTATACTATACTATACTATACTATACCATACCATACCATACCATACCACACACCACACCACACCACACCACACCACACCACACCACACCACACCACACCATACTATACTATACTATACAATACGCCTGATTCACAAACTGGGTACGTGGCAGAGAGAGAACTCAAATTCAGGACTTTTTCACTCAGAGTTCAGTGTTTTCTCCCTTATCACAAAGTTATCTTCACTTCTGGTATTCCCCTTAGTCTAGAACACATTCCACTACAAACGTCTTGTCAGTCTTTAAGGATTGGTTCAAATATCACCTTCTCTCTGGTACTACAGCACAATTACTAGTACAGAGCTTTCACATGTTGTGTTATTATTGTTTACATGTCTGTTTTAACTACTAAACTGGTTTCTCAAAGTATAGGACTGTGTTTCATTCATCTACGTATCTCAAGGTCTAGCAGAACACTTGAAACAAAGCAACCCAAGCAGGAAGCCAAAAGATTTTAAGAACGTGATAAAAATAAAAGCAGAGTTTTTTGTTGTTGTCATTTTCTTTTTTAGAAAATGTCCCTATTCCTTTAATTACTGGTAACTTTTTCTTACCAGTAATGTAGGTGATGAAGTAACTTTTTCTTACCAGTAATGTAGGTGATGAAGTATAAACTACAATGAAAATAGGTAAAGTTACAGGGTTCTTAGTTTTAATGAAGTTCTCTGACCGGAAATCTTCTGGATACCTGATATGACATCCAAAAATTAGTCTCCAGGATGAAATAAAAGACAACTAAGAGAAAAATGAAGCCAAAAAGATGAACTAGTGTGCTGTTGGGATAAACGTATGAGATGATGAAAATCTAGATTAAAATGGCTATAAAATAAATGGAAAAATCTACATTCTGATGGAATGGATAACTTAGAGACTGAATGCAAACTCCCTTAAGTTCCTTGAAAGGACCTAAAGTAAGTCTAAGGCAGAAGATTAGAGGCTTAACTTATAACAAACATATAATGACTTAAGTGGTATTCAGAAATCATCCTGGTGTCCAGAGATTAGCTAAAGTGTTTCTAAGAAATTAAAAAAAAAAGTAGAACCAATTATTATTCAATTGTTAAGAAATAGCAGCTACAAGCTCTGTGTTAGAAAATGGTATGTCATTGGCTAACAGAATTGGATATTAAGACTAAAGTATCTTTCTTATATAGGCCTTGTTAAATCAAAGTTAAGCAATCATAGCTTAAGTATAACTTACTTATGAAATATTTTATAATTTATAAAGTACTTTCATATACATTAAGCCTTATAATAAACCTATAGGATAGGCATTACTGTATTTCATGTATGAGGAAATTGAGGTTCACAAAGTTTCAAAGAGGCCTTTTGTAAGCATTAGACTACAACTCAAATCTGTTTCATAAAATTATAATTGCAGTATAAAATTATAATCTAATAATGATATTTCCATGGATAATCTCATTAATTATAAATTTACCAAAACAACTTAAAGTTTGTCAAAATTTCATCTTAGAATGAAGTAAAAATTATTAACTAAAATAGAGTTATGATTAAGCAAATATAAAAAAAATTCTAAGCTTTTAGATAATAAATACAGCACTATTAAGCTTACAGGAAGTGCAACACAGAAATAGGTATCCCAATAGACGATTCGTATAAAATTTAGCCTCCTAAAAAATAAAAACATAAATGTTCCAGAAAAAACCTTCTTTCAAATATTGCTGTTCAAACTAAAGAGCATTAATTTTGCTGAATTTAGACTTTAAGAAAATAACCAAATTACTTTTTGTTCATATAGTTGACTTTTTCAAAAGAATTTTATACTGGCTTAACTACAAAGACTTTTATATAAGATTAGAGCTGATATAACAATTTTTGTCTCACAAGTAGTTTTTCTTACTAATTAGAAACACAAGATCACATTTTGTGATCAAAATTACATAAGGGGGTATTTAGTGAAAGGAAAATAAAACATTAAAAAAAACACACATAAGTAACAATAAATAAAGAGAAATTGCATAAATTCCTCTTTTCTACATTTTAACATCCCCAAATAACACTTCAGTTCTTGGATTTCCCTAGCCTTTAATTGTGGAAAATTACATTTTCTACAATTAAAACATGAATGTATGAGGGATGGAATTTCCTGAGAAGAGCTCCCTAATCTCTGCACCGCCTCTCCATTCCCTAAAGGACCAGAAGCATTCCTCTCCTCTTGCTTTAATTCCCACTATTTCCTCTGTTTATACTGTCCTTTCTCCTCTTTTAAAAATTCCATCCTATTTTCAAAAACTTGTTGCAATAAAATATATCAATAGTTTTTTCTAGTATTATTTATATGGCCATAAAGATAATGATCAGATATTTGGAACTGAATACAAAAAATGTTTATGAACTATACTCAAGCCCTTCTTCAGCGAAGTTTCCCCTTACAGTTCTAGCCCAGCCACTTATTCCTCATCTGAACCACTCATCTGGCACTCAATCAAATGTTGCTCTGTGACTTCTTTAATACTGTTAAATTGTACAGTAATTTTTTTTCTTTTGTTCAAGAAATTTTTATTTTAGTAGGTATTACTGTACATGTCTACAGCAAATTTTAGTTTTTTACATACACCTACCACATTCACATTGACATTGAAATAGAAGTGACTGTTATAACTAAGATGATAAATATTGAGAGAATGAGCTGGAACCAGGACATGAATTAGGTGAGATTGAACTGTAATTTTATTCCCATTCTGTCACATGACTCCCATGTGTGCATAAGGAGACTTACCAACTAACTACATTTCAAACACGTTTAAGAATGGGCCTGTGTATCACACTTCTATGTACATTCAAGAGGCCAGCAGAATGTTGTATACATATCAGGTGTCCCATAATTTAGTGAATTAGTTAATAATTTACTATATCTGTTATGGTTTATTATTTCCTTTTAAAACTCAGATATGATTACATATTTTCTATGATGATAAAATAAAAAAAACCCTCAAGCTGTTTTCTTTCTCAGTGATCAGATGATAATACAGAGCTATTTAAAACATCAACTTCCACTTCTCAAACACGCATTGTATGCATGGCCTGGTACTATCCTATACTCCTTTAAAATTTCCAAAGTAGTATAACAGCATCCACCACTTTCCACAATTAAGAGCCCTGATGTTATAGCACACTCTAGTGATCAACTATGAAACCACAGATCCTTAATATTTAAAGAGTTCTATGACAAAAATATTTACCCAAAGAAATTATAGTTTTAATATTTAAAATATTAAAAAATTACAGAAACTTAACATTTCATACTTTAAAATTTACACACTAAGAAATACAATATAACTTGCTACATTAGAAACAAATGTTACTTCAGACAGAGCTACAATTTTATTTCATTTATTTATCCCATCATTTACCAAATGCTCACTGAACACCTATTACATGCACAGAAACATTCTAAGCATTGGTGGTGAGCAAACAGAGCAATCTTCCCTGCTCTCATTGAACTATGTAGTTGAATACACAGACATTAAAATACTTGTAGCAGAAAACATCAAAGAATCCCACCAACAAAAAGTATAACTATGAAAAGTGTGAAGAGTGAAAAGTGCACTGAGAACATACATAACAGGAAACTAACCCCCAAAAGGAAGCCAGACATCTCCAAAGAATATGACTGAATAGAGACTGAAAGACTCATAGTCGATTAGTCAAAGGGTAGGTAGGTGGAAAGAAGTAAATGGCACTTGAGAAACCAAGGCCAAGATGGCTAGAGTACAGAGATTATTGAAAGATAAAGCTAAAGAGGATGGCAGAGGCCTTGAAGACTGTATAAGAATTATAGCTTTTATCCTAAGAGCAGTAAAATCTACATTTTAAAGAGAACACACTGGCTCAGTATATTGAAGGAAAGGAAGGCTATGGCAAGACCAGGTAGGAAGCTTACTCAGGCGACCAGGTGACAGATCACAATAGTCTGAATGAGGATGACAGCAGTGGGGGTAAAGTTCAGTATATGGATTTGAGAAATACTGAAGAGATAAGACCACCAGGGTCTCGAAGACAGACTGGACATTGGTGAGAAAGATGGATATTTAAAGACTTGCAAATGCCATTTATCAAGAAAGAAAAAGCAGGAAGAATGGGCTGTTCAAGGTTTCATCATTTGTTTGATTTTGGTTTTATGAGGGAGTTATGAGGAAAACATTAAATTTGGATTTTGACATAACACTTAAGGTATTTCTGAACATCCAAACAGGATGGGATATCAAGAAGGTAGTTGGATAATGAAGTCCAAACGAAGCTCAGATGATAGTTGTGGGTAGGCGATACAAATTCTGAGTCTGTAGTGTATGGCTGGTAACTGAACACAGAAGCTTATGAAATAGAAGCTTAGGAAAAAAAAAAAGTTAAAAGAGATGACCTGTAACTGAACTTCAAGTACAATGAGTCCATATAAAAAGTGTTGCCAACATGGAGGGCACTGATAAACTTAGCCTGTGTCAGTGGAGCAATGGGACTGGAAGCCAGAATATATTATGAAGTGAATGGGAACTGACAGCTCTTTGAGGAATCTGGCTGTGAAGGGAGTAGAAGATTGGTAATGACAGGACAACTTCCAGAACAGAGTGTGGGGGCTGAGTAAGGGACTGATTATCTTACCCAGACAACATGACACACCTGACCTGAGCATGTTGAAAACCAGATGGGAAGAATCAACTTAAAAGGAAAAGGTTGAATGTTTATAAGAAAAGAGAGGGATAGTTTACAGTTTAAGGCTTCTGAAGTATAAAAGAGTTAAGATACAAGCAAAGGTAAAAATACTAGCCTTGGACGGGACAGGTAACTCTTCTGCAAAACAAAAAGGATGAATACAGATAGAGAAGCAAATAGTGTCTCACGGTAGGAAAATAAAGAATTTACTTTTCTTTCTATTTAAAAACATGGTCTACAGGACATCATCATATAACTTACAAAACCAATGATATTATGTTTTTCTATTTCAAAAAAAACCTATGCACCATACTCAGTTTTTAAAAATATAATAGATGTAGCCCTGGCTGATGTGGCTCAGTGGGTTGAGTGCCAGCCTGGGAACTGAAAGGCTGCTGGTTTGATTCCCTGTCAGGGCACATGGCTGGGTTGCAGACCAGGTCCTCAGCTGGGGGACAAGTGAGAGGCAACCAATTGATGTTTCCCTCCCTGTCATTCTCCCTCTCTTCCCCTCTATCTAAAAATAAATAAATAAAAATCTTTAAAAGTAAAATAGAAATATAATAGATGTAGGGTAATTACAGAGGACAATAAAAACAATTTAAAATTTTTTTGTAATTAAAAAAGTTTGTCTGGAATAGACAAACTTAATGAGAGATGTGTACATGACTATTTTTTTTCAATTGCAGTTTACATTCAATATTATTCTGTATTAGTACCAGATATAAAGTGGCTAGAAAATCATGTCTTTGCCGAGTAGTCCCCCCAGTATTTCAAGTACACACATGACCCAATACATTGTTATTACGATGTTAACTATATTCCCTATGTTGTAATTGATATCTCTGTGACTATTCTGTAACTACCAATATGTACTTATTAAACCCTTCACCGTTTTCATCCAGCCGCCCAAACCACTCCTCTCTGTCAACTATCAGTCTGTTCTCTGTAATCTATGAGTCTGTTTCTACTTCGTTTATTTTGTTCTTTAGGTGCCACATATAAGTGAAATAATATGGTATTTGTCTTTCTCTGACTTATGTGACTTAGCCTAATACCCTCTAGGTAAGATACCACTCTTTTTATAACTTAGTATTCCACTGTGTACATGTACCACTGTTTTTTTATCCACTCGTTTATTGATCTGCACTTCGGTTGGTTGCTTTCATAGCTTGGCTATTATAAATAATGCTTCAATGAACATAGAGGTGTATATGTTCTTTTCAGCTAATGTTTGGGGTGTCTTCAGATATATACTCAGAAGAAGAACTGATGTATCATTAGGCAATTCCATTTATTTTCTGAAGAACTTCCACACTGTTTTCCATAGTGGCTGTACCAATCTGCTTTCCCATCAACAGTGGACTAGGGTTCCCTTTACTCCACATACTTGCCAGCATTTGCTCTTGGTTGAATTATTGATGATAGTCATTCTGAGAGGTGTGAGGTTGTATCTCATTGTGGGTTTGATGTTCATTTCTCTGATTAATGATGTTGAGCATCTTTTCATGTGTCTATTGGCCACCTGTATGTCTTCTTTGCAGAAGGGTCTACACAGTCTTTGCCCACTTTTTAATTGGGTTACTTTTCTGGTGTTATCTGAGTTCTTTATACATTTTGGATACTAACCTCTTATCAGATGTTTCATTGGTGAATATATTCTCCAATTCATTATGCTATCTTTTCATTTTATTAATGGTTTCCCTTACTGGGCAAAAATTTTTATTCTGATAGAGTCCCATTTATTTTTTCTTTTGTTTCCCTTGCCTAAGAAGATATGTCAGAAAAAAATATTGCTAAAAGAAATATCAAATTTTTAATACTTATATTTTCTTCTAGGAGCTTTATGGTTTAAGGTTTAAGTCTTTAAATCCATTTTCAGTTTATTCTTGTATGTGGTATAAGAAGGTGGTTTAGTTTTATTTTTGTGCATGTATCTGTCCAATTTTCCCAACACTATTTATTGAATAGACTGTCTTACCCCATTGCATGTTCTTGCTCCCTTTATCATAAATTAATTGACTATATATGCAGGGGTTTATTTCGGGGCTTCCTATTCAGTTCCACTGATCTATGTGTCTGTTTTTATGCCAGTACCTCGCTTTTTTGATTACTATAGCAATGTACAGTTTAACATCAGGTAGTGAGATATCTCCCACTTTGTTCTTCTTTTCAAATTTTTTTCAGGGTCTTTTGTGTTTCCATACAAATTTTTGGATGATTTGTTCTTGTTTTGTGAGATAAGCCATTGGTATTTCAATAGAAATTGTGTTGACTCTATAGATTGCTTTGGGGTAGCACGGACATTTTAATGACGGTAATTCTTCCTAGCCATGAGTACAATCTACGCTTCCATTTATTAGTATCTTCTTCGATTCCTTTCTTCAATGTCTTATATTTTTCTGAGTACAGGTTTATTTTAAAACATTTGTTTATAATTACATATACAACAGACACAAAACACACGCATATGCAGGTGTATATGTACAAGTGGCACTCAAATGTAGCTAGATATAAACATTTTTACTGCCAAAGCTTAACAACATTTAAGAGATTACATGTGTAAACTTAAAATATAAAACCTCTTTTGAAAATATACTGATCTTTAAAAACCAGTATCAAAAATAGCTAGACAAAAACTAGAAATCCCAAGCATCCCTCATCAGATGCAGATAAACAGACTGTTTTATATCCATAAATAAAATACCTTATATTTTATTTTATATATATTATAATATTTTATTATATTTTATTATTATTCCTGAATACCACTATATTCAGGAATAAAATGGAATGAACTAATGATACACATAATAACTTGGATAAATCTCAAAATATATGCTGAATAAAAAAAGATTTTTTAAAAAGTACATAATGAAGGAATCCATTGACACAAAACTCCAGTGACACGTGCTCTCCCGGCCGGCAGTGAGCACGCGAACGCTGCAGATGGCTCGTTGAAACACGAGAAATAATCATACACAGAAGCAGTTTTCTGTGGGGATGCAAAGAACAGAGTGGCCACTCTCCAAGTAGGGAGCGACCTGTTCCTTTACCCCAGTGGGTTTTTATTGAGAAAGTAGACTCAGTTTGTGGATTCAGTCTGGCAGAAAGGATCAAAGGGCACAGGTAACTTACAAAGATGCTAACAGAACTCCTGCTGATTCTGGGCAGAGATTGGAGTTTTATCATATGAAAGGGCTACAGGGCTCAAAGGGCTAGTTTTGGTTTCCTGTCTGTGCCTTCAAATTCTAAGTTAATAACATCCTCCAGCAAACAGATCTCACAGGATCTTGCATATTCTAAGTCCCAGGCCTGATTACCCCGGGGTTCCGCCATCTCCAGTCTGAGCTGCCCCTTTGGCTATTTGCTTAGCCCTGAGAAGGGCAGGAGACAGAGGCAGCCAGGAGACTTGGATTTCTCACATCTAAGTATAAAGACTCAAGCTAAGAGGGAGCAGGGGCTGATGTTGATCACCCCTTCCTTTCCACAGCCCCTTCATTTCCACAGCCTCATGAGTCTCATTCCACAGGCCTTTACGTGGTCAGCACCTGTCTTAGGTCCATTCTCTGTCCTAGAGAATTGTTACCTGTCATTGGTTAACTGATCAAGCATTAAAGGCCAAGCACCGAACAGGAAGCATTCATGCCAGGGGAATAAGTTTTTGTCTCCTTAGTGGATCCTGGTCCAGAGGTCTCTCACTCAACCTAAATCACAGGGGGTCACAGCTTCCCGAGACCAGGCAGGGCGGCCCCCGGCACTCTAGAATACACAAGATAGTCTATGCTGACAGAAACAGATTAGTAATTGTATAGGCAGCAGGATGGGAAAGGGAGGAAGGGATTACCAAAGGGCATGAGGAAACTTCTGAAAATGATAGTTATATTCACTGTCTTGAATGTGGTCGATGATAATGGTTTAATGGGTATATGCGCATGCCAAAACTTCATATTATATATTTTAAATATATAGTTTATTATAACCCAATTATATCAAAATAAAGCTTCAAAAACACACACTAATTCTGAATGTAAAAGAATGTAAAAATCTGCCTCACTGCCCTGGCTGCATGGCTCAGTTGGCTGGAGCATCATTTCATATACCAAAAGGTCATGGGTTTGATTCCCAGTCAGGACACATGCCTAGGTTGCAGGTTCCAACCCCATTTGGGGCACATATGGGAGGGAACTGATCAACGTCTCACATCGCTGTTTCTCTCTCCATGTGCCCCCCAAAAATCAATAAACATCTTCAGAAGAGGATTAAAAAAATCTGCCTCATAAGTACTTAAAGATTATTTCAGAACATAAATCACCACAGAACATTTTAAAGGAGAAAATGTGTAAGTTTATTTTATTACCTTATAACTTTTGGAGCCTGGGAATTTTCAATTCCTTTAAAACAAACTTTTTTGACGTGATCTCCTGAACTATGCCCAGTAATAGATTTTTTTCCTTCTACTAAGAAATCCCAGAATGACTTGGATGGAAATGAATGTAGAGAAGACGTCCTGTAAAAAACAACAGAGATCACATTAAAAAATGCCTTTTTAAGAAAGGTCATTGCTGGAAGTCATAGGGCATACAGGAGAGAATACAGATAAAAAATTTTACATTATGTTAATTACTGTTTTCAATACAATGTTTGATTTGTGCTGTTAACTGTGATGAACTAATCAAAATTATGTGGTAAAATAATAAATGCAAGTTAACATAGACATTGAATGATAGCAATGACATCAGTAACAGCTATTACAACTATGTCACAGGTAACAAGAAAACTATGCTTAATAAATTAAATAATTAAGCTCGGCAGATGAAATGTTATTTCTGAATAATGCTGGTAATTTTACTTCTTGATTTGAGTTCTGGTTGCACAAGATTTTCAGTTTGTGAAACTTCATCAACCTACACACTTCTAACTATACTTCTAAGTGCATTTATGTTTCAATAAAGTCATTTGAAATTTAAACCTGATTTTACATGGAGAGAATTTAGGAAATAAAACTTAAGTTGATCTAAATAATAGAAAACATAAAATCAATGACACACAACATAGATGTAATACTTCGAATATTAGTTAAGATTGGAATTAATTTCAGAACAATATTCATGAAAAAATAGGCAAAACATTAAAAATTACCTATGGAGATTATTTTAGCTTCCAAAGATTTCATGCTTAAATTTATATGGTACCAGAATCTTTTTATTCGGCAATCAACGTTTTACTTTAAAAACAAGAATGTAAAAAGGGCCCTGACTGGAGTGACTGAGTGAGTTGGGCATCGTCTCACAAAGTGAAAGGCTGCTGGTTCTATTCCTGGTCAGGCACAAGCCTGGGTTGGAAAATGGGTCCCTGGCTGTGAATATGCGAGGGGTAACTGATTGCACATCGATGCTTCTTCCCTCTCTTTCAATCTCCCTTCCCCTCTTTCTAAAAATAAATAAATAAAATCTTAAAAGAAGAAGAATGTAAAACAGATTTGTAGGGTAATAGTCCGGATTAGGAACACATACTCTGTTGCCAGACTGAGTTCAAATCTTGGCTCCATCATACATTAGCTTTGACTTTGGGAAGTTACCTAACCTCTGTGCTTCAGTTTCCTCATCAATAACACAAAGATACTAATACCATCTCCTTCATCTTAACAGTTATGAGTATCAAATGTTAACTTAAGCATTTAAAATAGTACCTGATTCAGAGAAATGCTATGTAAGTCTGTCACTATCTGTAATTTTTACATTTAATAAAACTACCTTATTTTGATTTATGAGAAAAAGAAGAAAATGAGAACACACAAGTTCTGACATGAAGCAATAAAATCAGTTAATAGGCTTAGCATGTCCTTCCTTCCTAAGGTGTGACTAACTTGGAAAAAATAATTCAAAAAGAAACTTTCATTATTTCATAGACTGTACAAACTACACTGTACCCTTAGCATCATTTTTAGAATCTGTAACATTAATCAAAATTATAAACAATAATAATGTAAACTATTTCCTAGTCTAATTTTAATTTTTTCCATTTTATTTACTTGGAAACAAAATGGCCATGTTAATAAGTGAATACAAATGCTAACCAGATACTTCCCCCAAAAGTTAAATTCACAGTTTGAAGATACCATAAAATCCACACCTAGATTAAGTTTATAAACTCTAGGGAAGGGCAAAAGTAGGCTTACAGTTGATCATATGTATAATTAATTATCATACAATAATTAATAAATAACAAGGTAAGAATAAACTCTGTGTTTCGCATACTCACAACTGTAAACCTACTTTTGCCCCACCTATATTTAGGGTACCCCATAGAAAAGCAAGGCCTTCCAAATTTCCATATCCTGTTTAAGAACACATTTGTACCTGCTTCTGGACAAACCATATTTGCAAAAGCATTTTTACATGTGTCATCTCATTTAATCCTTACAATAACAATCTTGACAGAGTATTTTCATCACCACAAAAAATGTACAACCAAAGTTCGTGGATCTCAACAGCCATAAAATCACCAGGGATAAGGCAGAACTGGGATCCAAACCCAATTCTTAAGATCACAAAACTTGTAATTTGCCTTCTGGTCTACCACTGCTTTCCATAAGAAATCAAAACAACACTCCTTATAAAATGTCAAAGATAACAAAGATGGGAGGAAAATGATCATGATTCACACTTTGTTTTGTTAACATATGAGCTAAGCATCCATCCATTCATTCATAACAAGATTAGCTAAAAATTTTTACCAAATTTCTATTTACTCAGTTAAGATTAAATGAACACAAACTGCTTCACATACAAATTTTTCTTAAAAACAATCACACCAAAAACTTAATACATATTAAGGAAATTAGTGATTTATTTTTAAAAATCATGTGGCTATATTACAAAATTATTAAGTAAATAATAATAGCTAACATTTATATATTTGCTAATACAATATTGATGTATTCCAGTTATCAACTCCTGTGATATATGTACTGTGAAATATTCACAACATCCTTGTGAAGTAAGTACTGTTTTTAGCTCTACTTATAGACAAGAAAATATGACAGAAAAAGGTGAAATAACTGATCTAAGTTCACAATGCTACCAAGTAAGATTTCCATGACTTAAATTCAGAACCCCAGCTTAATCACTGTACTCTACTGCTGTGTCCACATTTAAGTCATTTACCCGAAGTAAAACCATAGCTCATTATGCGAGAAATTTTCTTGATAGATTTGTATAAGAAACTTGACCTACTAGTATTCAGGTTAAAAATATTAAAAGAAACTTACCTGAGTTTGAATTTATCACAAAATTTCCCCTCAACACATATATACAACAGAACATTGAAAAATTATATATATACACAAAATAACCACTCCCCATTTCCTTACCAGTTAGTTCCCTTCTCCTCCCCAAAGCACACACACCTGAAGGTTTCTACTAGCAAACGAGGTAACTGTGGTGTAAAGTTCAATGTGTCATTAGTCATTTGGGAACAAGCTGACAAAGACTCTTGCCAGAAAATCCACCAACTGTCTCCTATTAAGTAATTCATGACTCTAAACACAGAAACTTCACAATGACATGTATAAAGAGCACAAGTTATCAGATTCACCCTACTAAGAATTCAGGAACTTCTAGATGTGGTGATCTATATCCTAAAAGTTATTTTTTTAAAAAGGTACTTAAAACATCGCCTTTAGTATATACAGCTAATCACACTCACATGTTCATTAATCATGCCCAATAGTTACCTATAAAATGTCTTACGCAGATTTCTTTAAATGAGTTGTTATTCTTTCCAGTGATCATGCCATAATTTGAAAATATGTCTGATTTCCTGTGATTTTGCTTTTGTAACTCATAGGCGAAAGCTACTTTCCATCTTAGTAGCCAGAGAAACTTAGAGACACACTTGTAGATATTTGTAGCACACAACAAATTAATCAAGATTTGTTTCTCAGCTAGAGCACCCTGAGAATTTTACTTTAATGAATAAAATTCCTAGCTCTAAAAAGTTAAATAACTGAAATTAGTATACAACTTGTAGGCTAGCTCTAAATGGAATTTGGCAGAATTTACATTTATAAATTAAGCCAGGCCACGAAGATTGTGCATTCTTCCACTGAAGATTTATTTCTCCAAGTAAAACACTGGACAATGAAAAGTGGCCAACTCCTGTGTACATTTGGTGTTTTCACATTAGATTTAAACCTCAATTGGCTAGAACTTCATTCTAATGCGAGAACCAGTTGTCTTTAATACTTATTGTCATACCCAACTTCAACCTGCAGGAGTACGACTACATACTTGGAGTCATATGGACTAGGTGAATGAATGTGTGAACAAACTAGTGAAAATCCTTATTACAACTGGCAGCAGACTTAGAGGGCTAATTTGTACTGATAATTTGCTAATTAATTGCACATTAACCTTAATGTTAAAATAAACATAGTATAAAAACATCTAAGGAAATAAAATTGCATTAGATAATTCATCAGGATGATGTTCTTTTCAGAAGTATTTTTAAAAGCTTAACAGTAAATCACTACAGGAATGAATACATTCTGTAAATACAATCTATAAATCAGATTAATTTTTCAAAGCAGAGTAGTTTAAATTCTACCAACTTTGTTCAGATCAACATTTACAAGGAATGTGGTCAGAAAAACAAATCTGTTCCATTTTTTAACTTCTTCAAGCATATAGTTACATGTATTTACACCCTATGTATATCTGATTAAAAATCAAGTGATATACTAAACTTGTACCACTCTAAGAATTCAAGAAAATTAACCAAATAACGATTATTTCCATTTATATTAAATATAAATAAAAGTCCAGAAATACTAATCAACTATTTTATGTAAATGTTCTTAAAATTTCTAACCAATGTTTTCTAATCTGTGCCATTAACTTAGGATAAAATTTCTATAACCAAATAAATTATATATGTATTATTTTATATATGATAGTTTTATTATGTACATTATTCATACAAACATATTGACATGTATCTTACATACATATTTTGTTACCTTAGCCCACTTTTTAATAGTACAAATAAAAGCAGTACATAAATTCAAAGAATTTACAAAGCCCTGGCTGGTGTAGCTCAGTGGATTGAGTGCCAGCCTGCAAACTGAAGGGTCGTTGGTTCGATTCCCAATCAGGGCTCATGCCTGGGTTGTGGGCCAGGTCCCCAGTGGGGCTGAGCGAGAAGCAACCACACACTGATGTTCATCTCCCTCTCTTTCTCCCTTCCTTCCCTTTTCTAAAAATAAATAAATAAAATCTTTAAAAAAAGGAATTTACAAGAAATGAACTTTAAAAGATCCTTCAGATATCAAAACTATAGTTGCAAGATATCATAGAAAGGGCTTAAGTGATTAATTTTATGGCAATGCAGATACATCTTTGATAATTCAGAACAAAATTATCTATAACTGTCCCATTAAGATCAATATTCTTGGCATCCCAAAACACATTTCCTTTGTGTTATAAAATCCATTATTCATTTGTTTGTATTTAACTTTTCCAATCACATTTCCGTAAAACAAGTATATAATAAACATCTCTTACATTTCATAGCCACCAAATTATTTTTCGATGAAAAACACTCTGACTATACTTTCACCAAATTTTTTGGCATCTATTTTCCCATGTTTTTAGAATTCTCTTTAATATTCCACAACAGAATTCTTTTGAAATTTAGATAGTCTCTTCAGTGTGGAAGTCCGACCTCACGTTACCAAATCACTGGGGAAAAATTTTTCCTAAACTTGAAAATCAAGGTCTGAAGTTTCAGATAAATGGCTGCATTAATTCTTTCCTCTGAAATCCCTTATTAGGTGGACAAGGGGTCATCAGAAATACATAAACCCAAAAGGCAAAAAGAATAAAGCGTTAAGCCAATGGCAGACTAAAATCAGTACTATACTTTGGGAGGATGGAAAAGAACTAGAGTGAAATAAGATGGTGGTACAGTGCAATAAAGCCCAGAACCCTGAAAAGGCTCCACACTGGACCCATCTTATGTATAATATCCTAAAATGGGCATGAGGATGTAAATATGAAAAAGTTTAAAGTTTACTTATGGAGTGATAGAGAATGTCATATATTCTCCCTATCTCCAGGTGGTCAGAACACTGCACCTCTTTTATCTTGGTAGAGGAAAATCTGATTGAAAATCACTAGTAATACAGGCAGGAAGGACTGAGTCTAAACACTGAATGAGATGAGAAAATGCATACTGAATGGTGAGAACCCAACCTCCTTGTTACTCTGATCAGCTAATAGAATGCTGGCAAACAAATATAAAAAAGTAAAAGACTCTCCTTTAGAGAAACTGATCGACTCAAGAGAAAAGACATAGAGATACTGACACTTAGGGATCCTCTAAGAAGACTACCAAGTCATCCCACATTTCACAACTACCAGTCAACCTGTTTCACACAGGAACACAGAGCTTCCGATCAGAACTTAAATCAATGAGTATTTTTAACTTGTATTAATGTAATCAAAGGTTTTAAAATGATTATAGTCAGTTAATTTTATTTTTAAATTTTTTCATCTAAGTATAATTGGTGTATAATAGTTATGCTAGTTTCAAGTATGCAATATAGTGACTTGACATTTTTATACCTTGCATTGTTATCACCCACTAATTCCAGAAATCATCTGTCACCACGTGAACTTACCACAATACTAGTGACTACATTCCCCTTCATGTTTTTCACCCAGCTCCTCACCACTTCCCTTCTAGTAACCATCCCTTTGATTTGTTTGAATATGTTTTTGTTTTATTTTTTTATTCTCCACAAATGAAACCACCTATCTTTCATTGCCTGGCTTATTTCACTTAGCATAATATCCTCTAGGTCTACCTGCACCACAAATAGCAAGATTTCATTACTTATTATTGTGTAATATTCTATTGTGTGATCACACACACACATCATATTTTCTTTATGCATTCATCTGTATCAGTGGACACCTAGGTTGCTTCTATATCTTGCCTAATATAAATAATGCTGCAATGAATGTAGCAGTGCATATACCTTTTCTAATTAGTATTTTCATTTTCTTCAGATTAATTTCCAGATGTAGAATTGCTGGATCATATGGTAGATCTATTTTTAGGTTTGTGAGGAATCTGCATACTATTTTCCTTTTATTCTTTATTATTTAAAAAAAGTAAAAATGCAATTAAAACACACAAAAAAAGATTTATGCAGTATACAGAGAAGGTGTTGTGACTGATGGAATGTGTCAAAAGTGGTCTGTGAAGTTCCTTGGTCCTATTGATGTTTTGGCCAACTGATTCTTTGCTATAGGGTTGTCTTATGCATTGTAAGATGCTTAACAGCACTCCTGGCCTCTTCCCACTAGAAGCCAATAGCAGGAGATAGCCAACATACTCATAATACCAAATCAATACATATTGGTGAAAATGAAAAAATGTGTCTTTTATTTTACAGAAAAAAAAGGTAAAATACTTTTTGACCAACCCAATATATTTGGGGTGGTGAGCACAATACAATATACAGATGTCCAAATTCTCTCATTCTTCTTGCTTTGGTTTTGTAAAATTGTATGTTTCTAGGAGTTTGTACGTTTCATCCAAATTGTCCTATTTGTTGGCATATAGCTGTCCATATTTTCTTACAACGCTTTATATTTCTATGGCATCAGTTAGTTGTTTCATTATTGAGTTGTATGCATTTGTTATACATTTTGGAAATCAACCCCTTATTGCATATATCATCTGAATATATTCCCCCACTAAGTAGGTTGTCCTTTTGTTTTCTCGACGGTTTCAGATTTTTAGTTCCATGAAGTTCCATTTATTTTTGCTTTTGTTTTCCTTACTTTCAAACACATTATGAAAAATGATTTTACTTACATTAATGTCCAGAGTTTATTACCTGTGTTTTCTAGTCTTTAAGCCATTTTGAATTTATTTTTGTATATGATGAGAATGGTCCAGTTTCAGCTTTTGCATGTAACTGTTCATTTTTCCCAACACCACTTGTTGCAGATACTGTCATTACTCCATTATATATTTTTACCTCCTTTATTATATATGTAGTAGACCATGTAAGCGAAGTTTTTTCCTGGGTTCTCAATTCAGTTCCATTGATCTGTGTGTTTTATGCCCACACCATACTGTTTTATTATAGCTTTGTACTGTGGTTTGAATTCAGAGAGCATTATATACCTTCAACTGTGTTCTTCTTTCTCAAGAATGCTTTGGCTTTTCATGGTCTTTCGCAGTTCCATATAAATATTCTATTTTCTATTTAACTTATTTCTGCTCTGATCTTCCTTTATTATTTCCTTCCTCCCCCTTATTTTGGGTTTTATTGTTCTTCACTTTCTAGATTCTTTAGTTGTAAATTTAGCTTGAGAATGTTCCTGCATAACTATAAACTTTACTCTTATAACTGCTTTTGCTGCATCTCATACATTTTATAAAGTGTTTTTCATTTTAATTTGTCTCAAGGTAGTTTCTGATTTCCACTTTGATCCACTGGTGGTTTAGAAGGCTGCTATTTAACCTCCACATACTTGTGTTTTTCTTCTCAATTTTTTTCTTGTAGTTGATTTCTAGTTTCAGGCTAACTGTGGTCAGAAAATATGCTTGATATAATTTCAATCTTCTTGAAATCACTGACACTTGTTTATTGGCCTAGTATGTTATCGTGAAAAATGTTCCATGTGCACTTGAGAAAAATATGTAATCTACAATTTTTTTTAAATGATATGCTCTATTAATGTCTATCAAGTCAAACTGGTCTAATGTAGCATTTAAGTCCATTATTTTTTATTAATTTTCTGTCTCAATGATCTATCCACTGGGCTAATTGGAGTATTAAAGTCCCCAACTATTATACAATTACAGTTAATTTTTGTCTTTATGTCCATTAATATTTGCTTTATATACTTAGGTGCTCTTATGTTGGATGTGTAGATGTTTACAACTGTAATATCCTCAACTTCAATTGACCCCTTGAAAATGACATATCTGTTTTGTCTGATATAAGTGTTGCTACTCCAGCTTTCCTTTAATTTCTACTTGCATGGAATATCACTGTCCCTTCACTTTCAGTGTGTGTGTGTGTGTGTGTGTGTGTGTGTCTTTCAATCTCAAGTAGATCTCATGTCTTTTTATCCATTCTGTCACTCTATGTCCTTTAATTGGAGTAATTAGTCCATTCACATTTAGAATAATTATTGATACACATGTGCTTATTGCTATTTTAGTTTTTCTTTACTGTTCCTTTTTTCTTCTCTTAATTGCTTTTGATTTGTTGGTTTTCTTTCATGTTCTGATTGGATTCCATTCTTTGTTTTGTATGTTTATTTTCTGTACATTTTTGATTTATGGTTATCGTAAGGTTTGAATATATATACACCCATAACTATAGCCATCTACTTTAAGCTAATAGGCATTTAACTTTAATCACATTCTAAAAGTGGATTCATGTATTTTACTCTCCTCTCCACTTTTTTGTTTTTGATGTCACGGGTTTTTGTGTATGTGTGTCCCCTAATAATTTATTGTAGTTATAGTTAATTTTGCTACTATTATCTTTAACACTGCTATTATCTTTTTTAGTGGTTGACTCATTATGATCATTGTATATTTACCAAGCCTGTTGTAGTCAGGACAGGCACATACATGTGCAGCAGTGCCCCCACTACCTCCACACTTCCTATGTATGGCAGTCCTGTGTGTGGGTACTGCAGCATTTTGATAGCTCCATACTCTCTCTCCAGGAATGGCAGCCCCACATAGGCACAGAGCAGTGCCCACTACCTCTGCACTTCCTCTACTCAGGGTAGTCCTACAGGTGGCTACTGTAGCATTTTGTTAGCTGTGCCCTCTCTTGAGGCTGGTCTCTTGTGTGCACAGCCCACTAGATACTTGGAAAAGCAAGAGCTGTATCTGCTGGATCACTCTCTGGTTAAAGGGAACTCTTGTATGAAAGCTATAGAGCCCCCTTGTTTCTGCTTGATTTACCTCCAGAAAGGATGGCTATGAATGCACCCCAGTGCTCTACAGGCCAGTTGGCCAGAGATCCTAGATGTAGCTCCCAACTGCTATCCACATTCAGGGGAAATGTAAACAGCATTCATTGATTCCTCTGATTCAGGGTTGATCTTTCAGCTCCTGGAGACCTCTTGTGGTACCCAGTCTTTTCTAGGCAGACTGTCTCTCTTGTTTGTGCAGAAGCTATTCAATTGGCTCATAACTGTCTCTCAGGAGGAACTGCTCTAAATACAGGTGTACATTTGATGTGTTCTTGAGGAGGGAGTGAGCTCAGCATCCATGGATGCTACTACCATCTTGGACCCACCTTTCTAACCATATACTTTTTTTTTTTGCTGAGTGGCCTTTTTTACAAGTATATATTATCAATTATGCTATTACAGTTGTCCCATTTTTTCTTCCCTTTATCACCCTAGCCCAGTATTCCCATTCCCTCCAGCATTGTCCTCTACTTAGTTCATGTCCATGGGTCATACATATAAGTTCTTTGGCTTTTTCATTTCCTATATTATTCTTAACCTCCCCCTGTCTATTTTGTACCTACTAATTATGTTTCTTATTCCCTATACCTTTTCCCCCATTCTCTCCCATCCCACTCCCCACTGATAACCCTCCATGTGATCTCCATTTCTGTGATTATGTTACTGTTCTAGTTTGCGTGTTTTCATTCGTTTAGGTTCAGCTGTCGACAGTTGTGAATTTGTTGTCATTTTACTGTTCATCATTTTGAACTTGACCTCATCTGGGAAGCACTTTAACTGCCCTTCCATTCTAAATGATACCTTTGCTGGATAGAGCAATCTTGGATGTGAGTCCTTGCTTTTTCGTCACTTTGAACACTTGTTTCCAGCCCCTTCTTGCCTGCAAGGTTCTTTTCAGAAATCAGCTGATAGTCTTATGGGAACTCCTTTGTAGGTAACTCTCTCCTTTTCTCTTGCTGCTTGTAAGATTCTCTATCCTTAATCTTTGGCATTTTAATTATGATGTGCCTTGGTGTGGTTCTCTTTGGGTCCAACTTGTTTGGGACTTTCTGTGCTTCCTGGACTTGTATGTCTATTTCCTTCACCAAATTAAGGAAGTTTTCTTTCATTATTTTTTCAAATAAGTTTTCAATTTCTTGCTCTTCCTCTTCTCCTTCTGGTACTCCCAAGATTCAGATGTTGGTACATTTAAAGTTGTCTCAGAGGTTCCTAAGCCTCTCATTTTTTTGAATTCTTGTTTCTTCATTCTGTTCCAGTTGAATGTTTTTCTGCTCCAAATTCTTGATTTGAGTCCTTGTTTCCTTCCCTTCACTGTTAGTTCCCTGTATATTTTTTTATTTCACTTTGTATAGCCTTCACTTCTTTATTTTACAGCTGTACTCAATTAATTCTCTGAGCATCCTATCCTGATTACCAGTGTTTTAAAATCTGCCTCAAATAGGCTGGCTATCTCCTTGTTGCTTATTTCTTTTTCTGGAGTTTTGATCTATTCTTTCATTTGTGCCATATTTCTTTGTGTTGGCACACCTGTTATGTTGTAATGGGTGGAGCCTTAGGTATTCGCCAGGGCAGGGCAACCCACTTCACCATTTTGTGGAGCTGTATGTGGGAGGAAGGGTCAGAGAGGGAAGAATGCTGCTTGCTCAGCTCTCACAAGCAGCCACTTTCAGTCACTTCCCTACTTCCCACGAACAACTGGTGGCCCTTCCAGTTGTTGCCCTGGTGCTGATTCCCCAAATTGGTGGGCTTGTGCACATTCTAGGACTCCATGGGCCCATCAAATGGACTCTTCTGAGAGGCTGGCAGTTTCTTCAGCTGCCACAACCCCTACAGGTTTTTATAGCCAGAGGTTATGAGGAGGGGTCAGAGAGGGAACAATTCGACTTGCTTGCCTCTTGCCCCACTTTCAGTCACTTCCTCCACTTCCCACAAGTGAATTGCACCCTTCCAGGTGCTACCCTGGTGCTGATTCCTTTGTGGGTGGGGCTTGTGTGCATTCTAGGACCCCATTTGTCCCTCCAATGGACTCTCCTGAGAGACTGGCTGTTTCCTCCACTGCTGCAAAACCCATAGGGTCTTACAGCTCGAGGTTGTGAGATTTTATTTTCCTAACACTGGAACCCTGCATTGCATAGTCTGTCTTGACCCCTAGTTGTTACTCCCAGTTTATCTGCAAGCGAATGTGTGACTGCCCAGTCTGCCAGCTGCCGACTAGCTCCTATCCTCCAGCCACCACCTTGCTATGCGTCCTCTCTGCCCTCACTGCTTGTCTCCACCCTCCTGCCAGTCTGGATGAACATTTCTTCTTTAACACACCTTGGTTGTTGCACTTTATACAGTTCAATTTTCAGGCAGTTCTAGTTGTTTTTTGTTTTTAAATTGATTGTTCTTCTTTTGGTTTGCAAGGAGGCAAAGTATATTTACTTATACCTCCATCTTGGCCAGAACTATCGAGTGGTTTCTTTTGCTTAATTGTATATTGATAAGATTCATCCATGTAGTTGAATTTAGTCATAATTCATTTTTTCATTATTGTGTATATATCCTATAAAAAAACCCTATATTTTATTCATTTACTGCTATAAACCTTTAGGTTGTTTTCAGTTCTTGAATTTTACAAACAATAATATGAACATTCTGATACACGTTGCATACTAAACAGAGAAAAATGTATAGTGCACAGTTATCTTTAACAGTGTATGTTCAATAGGATACTAGAGAATGACATTATCAGCAGACAGAAAGAGCTCTTGGCAAATAAAGATTTTAATAGTTGAAATAAAATACTCAGTAGAAGGGTTGTAAGAAAAAATATGAGAAATATCCTACAAAGTAGAATCAGAAGACAATTATGAAGCCAAAAGAAGAGTGAAAGTAAGAAAATTAGAGATATCTAGGAAGAGCAACAGCCAGCTAATGTGAATTCTCAAGAAAATAGTGAAAAGTATCAAACAGTATGTAATATGCTCCTAGAACATAAAGAAACATGCTGTTCCCAATTAAAAAAGTCAACCAAGTAGGCAGCACAATATATCAAAAAAGAACCAAGGAACATTACTGTAAAATTTCAGAACACCAGGGATTAAAACAAATAAACAAACAAAAAAAACTTTGTGCTTTTAGAACAAAAGGCAGGCAGGGAAGAAACGGGTAACATATAAAAAGTTAGGAACTGAAATGGCAGTAGACCTCCCAACAATTAGAAAAAAAAGCAAACCCTACAAATGATTTCCAACTTAGAATTGCTTCAATCTTCCAGTCAAGAATGAGGAAAATAAAAACATTTTCATAATACGACAGCTCCATAAATATATGTCCTATACACCCTTTGTCAGAAAACTACTGGAGCTGTGCTGTATCAAAACAAGGAGGAAACCAAGAAACAAACAAACAAAAAAAAAACGCAGGATCTAGGAAACTGGGGATCAAACATTGTAGGGAAGCAAGGGAAATTCCCTAGATGACAGGTAAGGAGAGTCTCAGGATGACAGATATTCAGCAGGCCTGGAAAAGACCCAGTTCAGACCAGGGAACACAGGGCTCTAAGAAAGATAACCCCATGAAAACAAGCAAAATTGATAGATTATCTGTTATGTTTTACCATGTTGGAAAGTGTTATGTTTTAGAGTTTGGGGAAAATTAGTGATGAGTACATAAAAAGCAATGGAAAAATTGAAGAAATTAGTTATTCTGGGGAAAGAAAATGGAAAAATGTAAAACAAGGAAATACAATCACATTCATGATCAATACCATGAATCTTAATTAACTAGACATAAGAGGGAAGGTTTGGGGCAGGGGGCTGTTGTCTGTCATTATAAGCCTTGCAGCACTACCATACTATTAAATTTAAATTATGTTTGCATTTTCATTAGATTTAAAATTTTTAATTAGGGCTGAAATTCCACCTCAAGAAATTCAGCATGTCCATTAGCTGGATTCCCTACTTTGAGTGATCATTGTTTGTTACTTTTTTGGTCACTTTTTCTTTTTAAATAAGAAAACTGATTGATGGCATGACTAAATCTATATCACTAAGCTCAAAGCTTTCTCATGTGCTTAGTTAACTCTCTCATATGACCATAAATTTAGTATCTTGAGAACTGTTTTTTTTTAATCTTTTCCATTCTTTTGATTAGAGAAAACACAACGCAATGTTTTAATAGCTACTCCATAAACCCTAAGAAGCAGTGACCAAATCAGACCAAAAACAAGAACAGTGCCTCCCATGTAGAAGGTGCAAAACTAATACAAATAAATTAAAACATTCTACTAAATCCATTCTCTAAAGTCTTACATATTCTTTTCTTTTTTACTTGGGCTTTCCCACCTCTTGTATCTTTTCCTGTGATCATGCTTTAGATCTACTAGTGGCTAAAAGACACTGATTTAGTCTCATTGGTGGCACTCAAAATAAAATGAATTGTCATTCTCTCAAAACAATTAACATTTTAAATGGGAAAAAATATTTCCTCTTACAAAGAGAAAAATGTGGCACTGGAAGCAGAGAAGGGATTCGCCCAAACCTACAGTAGTCTCTAAGATTCTATTCAATGCATGTGAGAAACAAGGTTCTACTGATCTCCTCCTTGCCCTCTGTACCACCCTGGTAGTTTTGCTCTAGTATTGATTACCAATTATTATATCAGTCACAAAGAATAGGAAGAATTGGAGAGAAACAGGAAGTACAATATATTTTGCACATCTCAAAATTGCTATCTGATCTTTTGGAAGATTACTCATTAATGCTGCCATTATGGGTAAATTCTAATGGAGAAAATTTATATAAAACACTATTATATAAATGGTTCTGTTTTAAAAAGAAACAATGACAATCTTTAATTATAAAAATGTAAAGATATCCACGATGCACAAAGACAAATTAAGATGGTAAAAAAGTTTACTTTTATCATATTTTTCCATAATATACAAGCGTTCATTGGCAAAAGTAGGCTTATAGTCATTCATATGAAAAAAGACATGTATATTATGATTATTACAACAGTTCTTTATTAACTCAAAAGAATGTCACAGTGGCACAATGCACTTAGGTGCAATCCCATAAGGGCTCAAATAATACAATAATTAATAAATAAATAATAATATATGAATAAACTGTGTTTCATGTACTTACAACTTTTAACCTACTTTTGCCCACCCCTGTATATTTATTATAGAAAATGGAAAAAAATGCTCTTTTAAAATGCTTTCTCTATAAACACTAATTAAAATACCAAAACTAAGGTTATCTACATATGAAAAACTTGAAAACCACAATGTACCTGTCAAACAAACAAAAAGAAAGTTGTGTTTATTTCCCAAGAAACAGTGTTTAACTAAAGCAAAGAAGAAAATGAAATATTTGAAAAGATGGGAAAATAAGATCCAAAAGTCAAGAACTACCTTAAAAGCTAGTAAGGCACAGATCTATGCTTATTTTATTAAAAATAAGACCATACCATGCATGTGCTGGTTTTGAGGTTTTTGGAAGAACAGTTAAACCTGTTTCCATGTTGTTTATTCCTGAATTATTTTCTTTGGTAGTCATTGCAATCATTTTCCGTTGCTTCTGAGAAAGCTTAACTCCAGGAGAAATCATTTTGCTAGAAATCAAGTTAAATTAAACCAATTAGTTTCACTACCTCTGAGAAAGTTTAATTCTGTAAGAAATCATTTTGTTAGAAATTGAATTAAACCAATTAACATTAATTTTTGCTTGATGAAGGTTACAGGTAATTTTCTATTTATTTGATATGGTTTTACTACTGTTGAATCAAAATAGCCACAAAGGTTCAACAGTGATAATATCAGTTTATACTATCAGTTATCAAGTGAGTCTCCTACTTATTAATACACATGCATCAGCACTAGTCTACAATGATCATTTTAAAGGCAAGTTTCTGGCATTAAATACTGTATTCCACAAGAGCTAGACTATCAACTTAACTAAGTCTTTAGCTCATTATTAGAAAATATGTTATGGAAGCTGAACTACCTAGAAAAGAGCTTATAATTAACTTGAACATAAAATGCAGAAAAGCAATAGGAAAAGTCAAGTAGGTATTTCCAATTCTTTAGGGCAGAACTACAACACAACATGCTCTCTCCTTTTTGATCATTTTTTAAACTAACCCCAAATTTGTCTTTGGTGTTGCTCCACATTTTTGTCTATTTTCTTCAATTTGCATGATGGTTCTGAGATCCATGACAGGAGGGCTGACAGGACTAAAAGATATAAAAGTTACTTTACAATGCATTCATTTATCCATAAAGCCCTACCTCAAAACTTCACTGAAACTGTAAATTACATACAAGATTTATAATGAGAGGACAATTTAGGTCTGTTTCATCAGCTGTGGCCAACTTCAAAAAAGATATTTTGAATGAGAGCAGATTCTACATATATACATACATAAATAACTACTAAAATGCATCCAAAGTCATAATGGTTAAGTAATATAACTGAAACTCTTAAAGAAAAAAACAAGTCAAGAAACAGAAAGACTCATGACTTATCTAACTCAGATACATGGACTCAAAGTTCTATATAAATTCTTATCCTTCGAGACCAATGGAACTTAAAAATTATATTCCTTCCTTTTATTTTTAACAAACAAAATTCTTACTGCTGTCTAATGTTAAGAAAAAACATTTAATGGAAAACTTGGGGATGCTCAACAATATTAGAGACCCACCATAATGAGAAAAAAAATCCTACAATCTTTAGAAATAGCCAATCTATTTTTCTGACTTTACCCCAAGGTATTATTAAAACATGTTTTTAAAATAGTCTAACAGTAGTGATTAGAAAATGCTAGTAGGTGTTCTCACAAATATATTTATTTAGACAAACAAATTTGAGACTACCTTTCAAACTACCTTTCAAATTTCAAACTACCTTTAGACCATGAAGCAACAAACACTGGGACAAAATAAATCTTTATTCCAACTATGCAAAATACAGGATGTTTCAAAACAATGACACAAATCCAAATAATATAACTGTAAGTCAATTAAAAGTTTTAGAATATTATAAACCACAGTAGGTATATAAAGATGAAACAAAAGCTCAATAAACACTGAAAAAAATACTGTATTTTAATTGTATCTATCTACTTCAGTTTTAAAAACTGACTTCTAAATAAAAGAAAAATATAGATAAAATACAGTTTAAGTTAAAAACACAGTATAACATTAGATAAATATACTTTGAAAATTAACTGTGAATAACAATACAGTTTATGCGATCTTAAATACCCCTTTAATGTGCTGGAAAAAAAAAAAAAGATAAAGTAAGCCTAAAAATGACAAAATGGTCTTCGTGGGTGATAATTTTAACTAATATATACTATCCCTCCCCAAGAAAAGCCCATACAAAGTCATAATATTTATGTGACAGTATTTACTAGTATTCACTGATGACAATACAAAGGCAATTAAATTTTGTCTGACAATAAAAAAGAGCTTATTTTAGCCATTTAGTAATTTGTATGCTTTTAGGTAATTTTCTGTGTATCATATTATAAATCTGTATTAAAATTTTTAAATGTGCTTCATTAAAAATATTCATTTGACTAAAAATGAGTGATATTTTTTCAGACTAACAGGTATGGCACAAAATGAATATCCTACCTGAGAGAGCCAGCAACCCAACTACAAGAGTTTGAATTATCAATTCTGTTACTCGGAATGGGCTGTGCAGCAGAAATTTTAAGTACTGGTGATTTTTCCCATGGTTTTAAATCTTCTCTGAAATATGCAGGAGGTGTGCCATTAACATATGGTTTCATTTTCCCCTGAGGGTAAAAAAAATAACATTTAAAACGTGAACAAAAGAGGAAGCACCAGAGCAGCTAACACAAGTTGGTACTGAAATGTTAAAGAGTAAAAAGCCGTATGACAACTATCATATAGCATTTCCAATTCAGTTCTATAGAGTTGAGTGCCTTAGCCAGTTCTCAAACTGGTTCAGCGACTGTAACTCAATTATTTTGAGCTTTAGAAATAACTTTTAGGGTAATAAGTTTGCATATTAAATCCCTATTTACATGAGTACTAAACAAAAATGTAAATAAATATAAGTTGTTCCAGTAACATATAAAGCAGTAACTTCAAAATGAAAGTCCAAGATTTTAATATCAGACAAAATGGAAGTTTAGTAAAACTGTATAATTCACTCTGAACGTAATTGAAATACTGATAAAATTAAACTCACATAATATTGACACTTCAAAAAAGACCCTAAACCTATTGCTACTATCCAAAGTGAAGGAAGTTATTAAAATGGTATTTCCACTGCCATAGAAGATTCTTCTATTCTTGCCAGATATTCACAGCATACCTTCAACCTTCCTTTACACCTCAGCTGTACTCCACACCAATCCTAATGTTCATATGAATTACCCCCACAATTTCTACCTTACATTAAAAAAACCATTTATTTATTTTTGTTATTATTATTTTGATCCTCACCTGGGGACATTTTTTATTCCCCAGGGAGAGAAGAAAGGAGAGAAACACTGACTGGTTGCCTCCCATATTCACCCAGACCTACAGGAGGGACTGAAACTGCAAACTACGTATGTGCCCTGACTGAAAAGTCAGCCCACAACCTTACAGTTACAGGAGGACACTTCAACCAACTGAGCCACATGGGCCAGGGGAAAAAATCATCAATCAATCAATCAATCAATCAATTCCTTCAGGCCTAAAAGATTTTAAGAAAGGGTAAATCTCCCACTGCCTTAGAAATTTCTAGTTCTAATGTTCTGAGTATGTATAGAGGTTAGAAAAAAATGACTTTGTGTCTAGTAAGTTCAACATTTTCCTTTCCTATAGATCCACAATCATGAAATCAAACAAGAGATGTCTTAAAAAATGGCCTCCCAGAGCTGAACAGACTAGGAATTCTGAATCTTAATGTGAACTGTGCTAGATTAGAACTCCATTCCAAATTATATTGCTTCAATTAACACCATGGAGAAAAAGAGACTGAAGAATTTCAAATTAGGCTTAACTTCAAAATAATTTTCCTTTGACAATATATAGCTGGTGTTAACTGATATTACACAAAATAATTTTCAAGTAATCTAGCTATAAATATATTCTCTAATATATCTATACAGTATTCCTATATTTTACATAAATATGAATTTTAGTTGTAGAAATATTAGAAATAAAACATCACAGAGTGCTCAAAACCACCATTAAAATCTTTAAAACTAACTCCAGGTCAGACTGAAGGTGTAGGTAGACATGCTTCACCTCCTTGCACAAGGATAGAATTACAACCCGATCTCAAAAACAAGTAACACCCAGAACCATCAGAAAACTGACCTCTGCGGAAGTCCAACAACCAATGATTTAAAGCAGCACATTCATTCAGAAGGTAAGGGGCAGAGTCACAGAGGGGGGCTGGAGAGGTGGTGTGGCATGGAGAAGTGGTGGCGGTAGTGGCGGCAGAAAGGATGGACCCACATTCACATGCGGTAGATAAAAATTGGGAGGGATACCTTGCTAGCGAGTGATCTAGCCCCAAAGCAGACTGTATAGCCCAGGGTTCCAGCACTAGGAAAATAAACTCCCATTACCTCTTGTTGTAAAAACCAGTAGGGGTTGGGGCAATGGAAGAAACTGCTGGCTTTCTGTCTCTTACAGGGCCCACGCAAGCTTAGAATGTATGCAAACCCTACTGCGGCAGCTGGAGGGGAGCCAATCGCATACGGTAGGTGGGTGAGGTGACTGAAGCGGGTGAGTGTGAGGCAGGCCTCCAGAGGCAAGGCAGCAGCACAGTCCCATCTCCGAATCCCACCCTCCAACCCTAACAGAGACACAAATGGTGAAGCAGATTGGCCCACCCTGACAATTACCCAAAAATCAGCTCCACAAAATTTAGAGGTACCTTTTCTACATTGGCCACGCTACTAAGCTAGGGAGTCAAACCAGCTCTGCCTAACACAGAATCAAACACAGGGAGGCTGCCAAAGTGAGAAGGCAAAGATATATGGCCCAAATGAAAGAACAGAACAAAACTCCAGAAAAAGAACTAAGTAAAACGGGAAATGCCAGCCTATTCAATGCAAAGTTCAAAACACTGGTGATTAGGATGCTCAGAGAACTCACTGAGTATGGCTACAAAATAAAGGAAGAACTGAAGGATACACTAAGTGAAATAAAAATATACAGGGAACCAATAGTGAATGAAAGGAAACCAGGACTCAAATCAATGATTTGGAACAAAAGAAAGAAGTATTTAACCAGAACAGAATGAAGAAACAAGAATTCAAAAAAATGAGGATAGGCTTAGTTGTCCTCTGGGACAACTTTAAATGCACCAACATCCAAATCATAGGGATACCAGAAACAGAAGAGGAAGAACAAGAAATTGAAAACTTTTTTGAAAAAATAATAAAAGAAAACTTCCTTAACTTGCTGAAGGAAATAGACATACAAATTCAGGAAACACAGAGTTCCAAACAAGTTGGTTCCAAAAAGGTCCATAACAAGACACATCATAATTAAAATGCCAAAAGTTAAAGATAAAGAGAGAATCTTAAAAGCATCAAGAGAAAAGGAGAGAGTTACCTACAAAGGAGTTCCCATAAGACTATCAGCTGATTTCTCAAAAGGAACTTTGTAGGCAAGAAGGGACTGACAAGAATTCAAAGTGATGAAAAGGAAGGACCTATAGCCATGATTACTCTATCCAGCAAAGCCCCTCATTTAGAATGGAAGGGTAGCTAAAGTGCTTCCCAGACAAGGTAAAGCTAAAGGAATTCATCATCACCAAGCCATTATTACATGAAATGTTAATGGGACTTATTTAAGAAAAATAAGATCAAAACTATGAACATTAAACAAGATCACAACTATCAACAACTGAATCTTAAAAACAAAAACAAACTAAGCAAACAACCAGAACAGGAATAGAATCACAGAAATGGAGATCACATGGAGGGTTATCAGCTGGGAGGGGTAAGGGGGAAAATGGGAGAAAAGGTGCACGGATTAAGAAGCATAATTGATAAGTACAAAATAGGGGGATATTAAGAATAGTATAGGAAATGGAGAAACCAAAGAACTTATATGCACAACCCATGGACATGAACTAAGGGGTGGGGAGGATCACTGTAAGGAAGGGCATACCGTGCAGAGGGGGACAAAGGGGGAAAAACTGGGACAACTGTAATAGGATAATGAATAAAATATACTAAAATATAAAAATCTTTAAAACTAGAAACATACAAATTTGTAAAAACTTACTACATATATTATTATGTCAATTATATTTTATTATAAACCAGCCAGGACAGTGTTTTAAAGTTAAAACATAAAATGAAAGATAAACTGTCTATAAACTTAAATTTTGAAGTTAAGAAAAGAGTACATTAATAGACGAGTACAAACCAACCTCAATCTTATCTGAATGAAATCCTGTTGTGAAATCAGGGGATGGTAAATCTCTAGGACTACCCACTCCCGCATAGCTTCCTTCAGAGTCTGATGTCATCAGTTCCAGAAGAGATTCCACGGAATTAGTCTTACCAGACTTTAATAATCCTAAAACGTAAATTTAAAAAATATGTAGTTAAATATATGTACACTAAACATACATGTATCACATTCAATAAACCAAATAAAGCCAAAGACTTCCATTTATCCAGACTTAATATTTAAATGATAGTCACTCTACCAAAATCTTAATAATTCAAGCTAAATGAAAAAATCAGTTGAAATGAAAACTGACATGGAGATTTAAAATCTAGACTTAAAACAAGTTTCAATTATATACCAATTATGCAATGACCCCAAGAAGACAGTTCTTTGGGTTCTGCTTTAAAAAGCAATTCATAAATTTATTTTCCACATAAAAACAAAGAAGGAAGACAAAATAAACTCTAGAGCCCTGCCCTTTCCCTTTCACATCTGTTCCTCTGTACAGAGGTCTCTGCACCCACACAGAGGCGGACTGCGTGGTGCCGTTCTGTGTGGGAGGAGCACTTCTCATCTAGCTAGCAGACTGGCCCAGTGGCAGAGACTCTGCTCAAGCCAACTGTGTTCTGTATCAGGTTTCCTTCTGCCAAAGAAAAAAACTGTGGATTAAGAACTATTTCTATTAGCTCCACTTAAGAAAGCTAAATACTTGTCTCCCTGCCACGCCTAGTATCCAGATTCATTAGCAGATTAGAATCATTTCAAATAAAAACACAATAAAAAGTAAACATGTATTTATTTTCACATACTGAAAATTTACTTCAATATAAATGAAGTAGCAAAATAAACATATTATATGGACTATAACTAAAAACTGTACAATTGATTTAAAAACAAGTAAGAGATATTATCTCTTATCTATTCAAATAAGTGTTATGCTTTTTAAAGTAAAACACCTTGACAAGATATATACCTCTTTTGTGGCAATCATTACTAAAATGGAGTTTGGAAATAACATTCAGACTTTTTCCACCATAATATTTTAAATATTTTTAAGAGAGGCAAACTTTTATCTAAGAGACCGTGTTTAATACCAAAATGCTACCACAAGTCATAAAGAGGATTATTAAAGTAGCTAACAATTATTTGGGGTAAAAGAAAGTATTTTTCACAGAATGTCTTCTAATTTTAAAGATAAACTCAAATAAATGTTAAACCTTTACAAATTATCTTGATAAAATCTGCCTCATACTCAAATTTTTTTCCAGAATACGTCTTTTAGGTCCCCAATTAAATGTGACCTTTCAATCATTATCTGATTTGGCCATATAAAGAGTGGTACAGCAGGAATAATATAAAACTGTGATCAGAATATATATCTATTTCTGTTGGTCACTACCTCAAATCATGTAAGTTTTCTAAGCCCATATCCTTAACTTTAAAAAAAAAGGGATATAAATTAGTTCATTACTAATGTCTCTTCCAGCTCTGAAATGCCATGACTAAGACATGTGCTAACAATAATATTATTTAAAACAAACCAAGTATCTACTTTTCCATAAGTTTTTTAAGGTGACTGGAAAATAAAGTCTCAAAACTGTCTATACATTCTTTCATCCTGTCATCAATCCACCCATGCTTTCTTCTAAGGACTAGAGGTAATTCATACAACACAGAGAGCACAAACTTAAAATTTTTAAAGTCCTGAAACAGGAATCAGGAGAGGAATTTGGTCATTGGGAAACCATTCCTCGCTGCTTATCTTTCTGTATCTTTGTATCTTAAAGAACTGCTCTTGCATCCTTCATCGCTTCGAGCTTTACCAAGCATGTCAAGTCACTCATCTGCAGTATTTTATTAAACATAAACGATATTATTTCCTTGCCCTGAATTGCAGCTATTTATTTCCCACAGGAACACAAAACAATGTGCAGCTGTATTTTTCAAAGTTACCTGTACAAGGTTGACTGAAAATATGCTGATAGAAATTTTATCAGGTCATATCTTACTGCTATAGACACACCTATCGTATCTGAAAGCCATACTGTAATGTCACTATTTTTTGTCAGTTCATATTTTTATCTAAAGAAATCAAAGATTTAGATAAGTTAATCTGAATCTGATCAGATGAGTCTGGAATGTGGGACACTGTAATTCCCCTGGCCTGATCTTTCCAAAACAAAATGACTTGAGGAGTGCTAATCTTAGTTAAAAGATATTAACATTAAGAAGAAGTACAAATTGGCAGTCATGGGATACTCATGGGGACGTAAAGTACAGCACAGGGAACAGAGTAGCCAAAGAACACACGTGCATGACCCGTGGACAACGGTGTGGGGATAGCCTGAGGGGTGTGGGGCTGGGTGGAGGGGACAAGGAAGATAAACTGGGACAACTGTAATAGTATAAACAATAAGATATAATTTAAAAAGATAGTAAAGAGATTTTAATAAGAAAATGCAAAATCAACCTTGATAGGATACTAGATTTTTTAAAAAGCTAAAACAAAAAAACGTTATAAAAACATTTTTAGACAATTAGGGAAATCTGGATATAAACCATATTTCTAGATAATAATAATAATGAATTAATGTAACTGCCTTAGATGTGATCATGGTATTGTGGTTGTGTAGAATATCCTTATTCTCAGGACATTCACATAAACTTTTAGGGGGAAATGACACATCTACAGTTTACTTCCAAGTGAATGAACCAGTTTTTTAAAGTGTGCGTGCGGAGTGTTGGAGAATGAGAGAAGAGCATGCAACAGAAAGACGGCAGGAAAAAGCAAATGTGGTAAGAGGTAAACAACAATGTGGATGAAGTATAAGGGTATAAGGTGTTCATGGTATTTTTTCTTCCATCTTTTCAGTAAGTTAAATATTTTCAAAATAAAAAACAAGGAAAAAAAATACAGAAAAACTACATAACCTGTACTTTCAAACAGGCTAACATAATACCTAGACAGAAAATATGTTGTTTTCTACTATGGATTATATACCTCCTCATGCACATGAATAGCATCTCACTTGAGATCTCCCTCAGAGCACTGATATATACGAACTGAATCCACATGATAACACTGTCATATTCTGCCTACCTCCACTAACCTTGCATGCCACTGGGCAGAGTGGTCTCTCTGAACACATAAATCTTATCCAGTCACATACTGCTTTAAAACTCATCCAAAGCTAACAACAGCCTTCAAAATAAAATCCAAATACCTCAGTTTGACATGCAATATCCTCCAAAATACGACCCTCTCTAACCTATCTCCTTCCTATCTGCACACACCCTACATGGCCAGGCAATGCTCAACTACATGCAAAAGAAATGTGCAGTTCTTTCTATTGCCTGTAGGCTTGGGAACAAATTATCCCCTTCTCTAAGTAGGTCTATCTGCCTTTTTTTTTTTTTTTTTTTTTTTTTTTTTTTTTTTTTTTTTTTTTTTTTTTTTGGCTAACTTCTTTTCATTCTTCAAGATCCAGCTCAGGTATCACTTTCCTCTAAGAGATATTTCCTATTAAGCTTCTCAGATTAGTTTGCTTGTTCCACAGCAAACTTCAGAGTACTTATTACAAGCACTATCATTTTCTGTAGCCCCCCGAGACAATTTTCTTTCACCAGCTCCAGCAGATAGCATATAATAGTATTTAGTACCAATTAAATGAATTAGATAATGATTAAGACATGAAAGATTAGATCCAGAAATCTATCCTAAAACACTTTCCACTAACCTGTAGATGGTAGGCTCTGAATAATATCTGAAAGGTTATAACCTCCAGAACTATCTGAACGCTTACGTGGCTTCTTTTTTGCTTTCGTTCTTGCCTTCTTGAACATACTTTCCCTAGGAAAGAGCATACACAAAAGTCATTTTAAAAAATAAAAGAACTACGCATGTTGAGAAAACATGTGGATATGCATGCTGTAGTCACATTTATCTATGTGGTCCGGAGCAAATTACTCAATTTCACAGTGTGATACTACTACCTGTCCTGACAGTGGCATTTCTGTAAAAGTTAGATACAAGATGGTTACAAGAAATCCTTTGAAAAGTAATATACTGCACATGTTCACAAAAAAGCTATTATAAACTATGATCTTGAATGAGAAATATTCGCTGATAATGTTTAAAGCATTCGAGGGAATGCTTAACTCCCTAAATTAAGTATTATTAATCAGGAAAGGAAAATAAAATTACCTATGAGAACTACAACTACCCCCTTTTTTACTAAAAATTACTTATTATATAATTCATCAACAGTTATACAGGTCAGCTGTGAATACTATTATTTTGCAAAGGCTAACATTTGTCAATGCTAACAATTTTATGATAAATTTTTAATATAACAACAGCATACATCTAAGGCAGATACCTATAAACTTCCAAGTATCCCAAATGCTACCAAACACTAGAAAAGGTATTAAAAAAAGAATTTATCTGGAACTCAAGACATTTTTTAGTGAGCTACAGAGTACACTGCTACACAAATGCACACTTCACATATATATAGTAAATGCTTGAACAACCAAACCAAAGATTTTAACAAGTCATTTACCAAGTAGAAGTAATTCTACTAACAGTTGGTAAGTGAGTCATGAACTGGAACAACTAAAACATGAACTGGAATCTAAAAGGGCCTGTCAAATGGTTGGCCCCACTACAACAATATGCCTAGAACCTGGGATACTTGGAGAACTCCCAAACATTAGTCATGGTAGGCCACATGTCTTAGACCAGTCAAGTTCTCTATGGAAAAAAATCTAGAAGTGGCTCAATGTTCTCCTAGTTCATCCTCTCCAGAGGGCAATTCTCTAATCTTCATACAAAGGTGGAGGACGGTCAATCACTTGGTTGAACAGGGTTCAGAAAATGCTCTTTTCCAAATCCAACCACCCACTCTGGTCTTCATAAACCTGATTCCTCTAATTTCTTAAGACTTTCCAGAATTCTCTTTTAGTATTTTCCTACTTTAAGTCACTAAATGCTAGGAAACTTCTTTCCAGTTTCCAAAATTAACAGCATTTCCTGACTGCTGTCTTCCCCTTTCCTCTTCTTTGGGCTTTAGCTCATTATGCTTTTTTTATTTCTTTAACTTTAGCAGAGTTTAGGAAAGTAGTTAAGATAAATGCGGACTCCCGGTAAAGATAGCAGCACAGGCAGACACGGTTCCCCTCTTTGTACACCCAAACAGAATTACAAATGAAAATTGAACCATTATTCAGAACCATCTGAGATCAAGTTGAAAGCAAGTGTGACAACTATAGAATTAAAGAAATCACATCCATTGGGACTGGTAGGAGGGACACAGACAAGGAAAGGGCTGGCTCCATTCCCACATGTGGTGGATAAAAAGTCAGGAGGGATATCTTAGGAGTGAGGAGACCAAGCCCCACACCAGGCCCCCCAGCCCAGGTACCAGTGCCAGGAAAGTAGTCCCCATAACTTCTGGCTGCAAACAGCAGCAGGGATTCAGTAGGTGGAAGAAACTTCTGGAGCCCCAAGAGGTTCCTCTTAAAGAACCCACATACCGACTCACCCACTCAGACTCAGTCCCTCTGAACTCCAGCACCAGGGTAGCAGCTTGAAAGGCATCAGTGGCATACAGGGAGGAACTAAAGTGTCTGGCATCAAGGTGAGCAGAGGCCATTGTCCCTTCTATAATCCCTCCTCCACAGAGCCACTGAGCCTACAAGCAGATGTCATGTCTGAGACTCCATCAACCTGGCTAACACTGTTTGGCCAGCTTTGGAGATCCCCAGAGACTCTGCCCTACCCAACTTACGGCCCTACCCTAGCTGCTTTTCCATATGGTTGGTCTTGGCTCATGATGCACCACTTCCTAAATCCCTTTCAAACAAGCAACAGCTAGCCTTAGTGAGGTCCAGCACTAGCAGCCACCAGCCTAGATTCACAACTTGGCTTTGCCTGGGAATCTCTAAGGCCAGCACTAGCAGCAGTCATCTCAGATTACTTTATAGCTCAGGCACAGTGGCCCTGGGAAAACGCAGGTAGGGGCTGACTGTGGCCTGCCCCACCCAGGAAACCCCAGAGCCAGTGCACCCAGTGGACAGTTACAGACCATTTCAGAGCACCACAACCCTGCCCCTGCACAACTGACCCTCCACAGAGGATGGAGCTTGATAGTCACTGGTCAGAGCCAGTCCTTGGAGCTGACTGACCTGGGTAAATCCCTCCCATTGATCTGCCAACAGCAACCAAAGCTCAACTACAAGAGAAGGGTGTACTCAACCCACACAAAGGGTACACCTGAAATACCCAGCTTGGGTGATAGGAGAGGCCATGTTGCTAGACTCTACAGGACACCTACTACATTAGGCCACACTACCAAGACAAGGAGTCAAAGCAGTTCTACCTAATACATAGAAACAAACACAGGGAGGCTGCCAAAATGAGGAGACAAAGAAACATGGCCCGAATGAAAGAACAAATCAAAACTCCAAAAAAAGAACTAAACAAAATGGAGATAAGCAATCTATCAGATACAGAGTTCAAAACACCAGTTATAAGGATGCTCAAGGAACTTAGTGAGGATCTCAGCAGCATAAAAAAGATCCAGTCAGAAATGAAGGATACACTAATTGAAATAAAGAACAATTTGCAGGGAAATGACGGTAGAGTGGATGAAGCTGAGAATCAAATCACTGATTTGGAACATAAGCAAAAAAGAACCAACCAGAACAACAGGAAGAAAAAAAAAAAAAATGAGGGTAGTATAAACAGCTTCTGGGACAACTTCAGGACATCCAACATTCACATCATAGGGGTGCCAGAAGGAAAAGAGAAAGATCAAGATATTAGAAATCCATTTGAAAAGAAAATGAAAGAAAACTTCCCTAATTTGGTGAAGGAAATAGACATGCAAGTCCAGGAAGCACAGAGTCCAAAACAAGATGCATGCAAAGAGGTTCACTCCAAGACACTCGTAATTAAAATGCAAAGGTTAAAGATAAAGAAAGAATCTTAACAGCAGCAAGAGAAAATAAATTAGTTACTTACAGGGGAGTTCCCATAAGATTATCAGTTGATTTCTCAAAAGAAACTTTGCAAGCTAGAAGGGACTGGCAGAAATATTCAAAGTCATGAAGAACAAGGACCTACAGCCAAGATTGCTCTACCCAGCAAAGCTGTCATTTAGAATCAAAGGGCAGATAAAGAATTTCCCAGACAAGAAAAAACTAAAGGAGTTCATCATCACCAAACCATTAGTATATGAAATCTTAAAGGGACTTATTTAAGCAAAAGAAGATCAACTCTGAACAAGAAAATGGCAAAAAATACAAATCTATCAACAATTGAATCTGAAATACAAACTAAGCAAACAAGAACAGAGACAGAATCATGGATAGAGAGCATTTTGCTGGCTGCGAGATGGAGGAGGGGTGTGGGGGAATGGGCGAGGATGTGAGTGGATTAAGAAGTACAAACAGGTAGTTACAGGATAGCCACAGGTATGTAAAGTACAGTATAGGAAATGGAATAGCCGAAGAACTTAACGCAAGACCCACGGACATGAACTTTGGCAGGGGACTGCCTAAAGGAGTAGGGGCTACTGGGTGGAATGGCACAAAGGGGGAAAATTCAGGACAATTATAATAGCATAATCAATACAATATAATTTAAAAAATAAATTACAAAAAAATAAAGATAAATGCACTAATTTAGCCAACAAGCATAGTCTGAAGGCTATATTCCTTTCATATGTAATTTTGTTTTGTTTTATTTAGTATATTTTATTGATTATACTATTACAGTTGTCCCATTTTTTCCCTCTCCTTTATCCCCCTCTACCCTGCACTCTGCCTCCCTTCAGCATTCCCCCCACTTAGTTCATACCCATGGGTTGTACATACAAGTTCTTTGGCTTTTCCATCTCCTATACTATTCTTAACCTTCCCCTGTCTATTTTGTACCTACCAATTATGCTTCTTACTCCCTGTACCTTTTCCCCCATTCTGCAAATATAAATTATTCATTTACTTTGTTCTATATCAAGTCTAAGAATGAGCATAAATACATACATTTTATGTCATGTTTCTCAATTCTTTTCTTTCAATATCATTATAAAAGTGTCCAGGCTCCGGGATGGGCCAGCAAGGCAGAGAGTAAGAAGAGAGGAAGGAAAGGAGAAGAAAATAGGAAACAGCTTACGAGTAATTTTGTTCATTATTTATTTCCTCTTTCAAAAAAATATCTCCATCTTCTAGTACTTCCAAATAGCTAATATCTGGTCCATCTTGATATGGTGTAATGACTCTTCTAGCCATTGCTGGAATCTGCAGAAAACAAGTTGTCACCTTTTCAATACAAAATTTACAAAGATTTTTTAAAATTGGTATAATACCCCATTTGTTTAAACATATGGTGACATTAACTAGAAAAAGTCTAGAATGCCTAATGATATCCTAAATTTAAATCGGGGGGAGGCTGATTAAAATTAATTCCATTAAGTTATACAAAACAAAAACCTTAACTAAAAAGCCTCCCTTCATTAAAAATGCAAATTAACTTATTTGTTAGGGATCATATGAAACCATGCTTTTGCACTGTCCTGACTTTTGGTAAACAATAAATAACAAAAGACTCAGAAGCTTTCATTTATAAGGAATTATAAGATACTAATCTTATTTAATATCTTCAATTTTGACGGTTATTCTTATCTATGGGATCTGAAAAGAAATACTAAGTCCTATTTTCTAAGAGATCCTAATGTATTAGAATTGACTAGGAAATTATTCCATTAAGAAGTCTGGCCTAATATACTGTTTTATTTGGTAATATCACTGAAAAAACAAATCTTACCATTTTTCGGTAAAATACAGAAAGATCCTTCAAAACACCAACACTTAAAACATCAAGAGACCTAACAAGTTAAACACAAAATTTTATCTTAATACTCAAGTAACTTAATACAAGATTTTCAAGATTAATGTCAAGATTTTCAAACATGTAGAGGTATTTTATATTGCTGAATAAGTAACAGTTATATTTAAAGAATATCTAGCTGTTACAAAATCTTTCAGAAAGTATGCATAGTTGTATATTTCTTTTTCTTTTTCTTTTTTTTTAATATTTTATTTTTTTTTTATTTTTAGAGAGGGAAGGGAAGGAGAAAGAGAGAGAGAAACATCAATGTGCAATTGCTGGGGGCCATGGCCTGCAACCCAGGCATGTGCCCTGACTGGGAATCGAACCTGCAATGCTTTGGTTTGCAGCCCGCGCTCAATCCACTGAGCTACGCCAGCCAGGGCCATAGTTGTATATTTCAAATAAACAGCACAAACATTTAAATACTTAAGGTAAAACTCAAGCAACTCTTAAAAGTGATAGAAAAATCTTTACTATTGTAATGAAATAACAAGTACATATTCTTTTTTCAACTTGCACCTTTCATAAATTAAATTCTTTAACTATGGAAGGATTGCTTATATTGATAGAACAATAGCCTAACTATCAGGACACCTAAAATTTATCTAGAGTTATCACTGCTACCAATTACCTGCATGACTTTGAGCAACACACTGTACCTCTCTTGGTTTGAATAATTCATGTGTAAAATAAATTTGGGGTAGATAAATAGAATTCAAAGTAGATTTTAAGAAACTCTTTGGTTCCAAAGATGTACTTTAAAGAATCAGTGAAAATTTAAAGTTTACATTCTGAAATATATTTTAACTATTTTTACAACTAATCTAAAACAACTTGCATATTCGACTCTGTACCACTACAGTTTTAACATTTTGAAATTAACTTGTGATGCTATGTTGATATTGGTGTGCCCTCCTTTTTCTGTGCATATTTCCTTGCACTTTTTCTAGCAAATACATATTTGATTAGGAATAGTTGAATTTGTACAAATCTTTATTTTAATGCCAGTATACTTGTCTACTCCTGTAAAATTACATCAATACAGACATAATCATGCATGTGTCATCCTTAATATTAATAGTTCAGTTGACATACTTTCCACAATATACTAATTAAACAATAGTAGTATGATACATCATTTTTTAATATCATACTTTCAATAGGTTTGGTACTTATTTTACATTTTGGTTGATTCCTATCAGACAAACTGAATGAGCTTAATTTGGTTAAAAAAGCTACTATGACTAAAATTACTAATGCAATGTCAGTAAAGAAATTAACTTTATTCTGAAACTCTAGCCAAGCTCTCATACTAAATACCAGGGCATTTTCAAATGACATTTTCTAACATCCCATAATAATAATTTGAACATGAAAAAAGCATTCTTTACAAAATAACAAATGATTCAACTGCCAAAATACCATATCCTCTAAACAACCCTATTGCAATTACTAAGAATCTGTTAGTAGAACACTTTTATTTCAATCAGTTTTGGAATTAGTTGCATTAAAGATTATCATAACTTTGAGAGGTGAATTATTAAAAACTGTTTTTATAATAAATTATATGTCAAGATTTTCTTGATTCTTTGCATATAAAAATTTCCTTGGGTTTTTCCATCTTTAATATGAAGACATAAACAGAATCTACTTCATAAGGGTTCATGAAAACTTTTACAATGTTGCCTGGCACATCAGTATTAATTATCACTCATACTTTTATTATTGTTATTATTGTTATTATTATCATGGCAGTTTTAATTATTAATATTATGACTAACACAAAATACAGAACTATATTGGATATTAAAGCTTTAAAAGTGCAAACTGACACCAAGATCTCTAATTTCAAAGCTGTGTTCACCAAAACACTCATTTTGCTCACCACTGACTGTATATTGAGTAAATGAAATAAAATGTTGACTCTACTTAAAAATCTGTAAATATATTTCATTAAAAATTCCACTGCTAAAACTACTAAAAACAAAAGAATGAAATTTCCAAGATCCCTCTAATTCTGAAATGTCTATGACTCCTAAATCATTAACATGTATCAATTTCATCTGGGTAATCCTCAAATCCTCATAATATGAAATATTAACTTACAAAATAGGGTATATATATATATTTATCTGATTCTTTATGTAAAATGTGTCACTTTTCATAAGGAACATTTCATTAGTCACTGATTTCTACATAAAGCCTTCAACACTATCAGTTTCCTACAAACTAGAGGTAAAATGGTGTGTAAAAATTTTTCACACCATTCCCTGCAGCCTGAGTTTGACAGGCAATGTCTTAAAGAGATTAAATACACAGATAAAATAGAAATCAACCATTAACAAATTTTATGCATGCTTACATATAAAGTAATTAAGTGCCAGTATTACAGATAGTTTCCAAACGCCAAAATCACAATTATATAGTTACAGATCAACCTAAACAAGCCAAGAGATATGTATACTTGTGATACTGTCCCACAACTTTCTACTAGAATGTAAGCTCCACTGAGGGCAAGGATTTTGTCCATTTTGTTCATTTTTATATCTTACTAACAGCTAGCATATACCAGGCACTCAAATGTTCATAAAATGATTAAATCCTCATACATTTCATATTTTTCTACAAAGCTAGAAAATTTATCATTGTTCACTTTAAAATTACTAATATAACTGCTATTATTTATAAATCATCGCTTTTGCAATGTTCATATAGTATATACATCCAACTTACCTTGCTTCAAGTAAAGCTGCCATATTCAGTCCTATAAACTGTAAACAAGACAGTTTCAATTGCTCAGCATTATACATTGCTGCAAATTCTAGCAGCATAGCAGCATTCTTAAGGGTAACTACAAAGGAAGAAAAAACATGCAAAATTAGACAAAAGGCATGATACTACAGAAAATGAAATATACTTATTTCTAAAGTTGTCTAAATTTAGAACAAGGAAAATTGAAAGTAGTTTCTTGCCAAAATTAACGAATACAAGGACAAATATAGAACCCATTTTTCATTCTAATATACCAAACTAATTTTAAATGATTGGTTATGAGAAAAAAATAAGCACATATAAATTTTAAGCAGAGAAAATACAGGTGCATAGAATGTCATCTAAAAGCAAACACATAAGAAATGGTGACCTTCCACTTAATATTTTGAGTATTTTTAACTTCCATTGGCAAACAGCTTTCCTTTTCATTTGTATACAACAGAATAGTCATTTCCTCTACAAAACTAAAGCTATTCTTAAGACTAATAGAAACTTGTAAAATCATTGTATGAAATATATTTATATTGAGTAATCTATCAATTTATGTGGGTAGATCTACAAATATAAACATATTCACTCAATAAATATTTGAAAATAAGTACATCTTTACCTTACCATATTATTCATGTCAGTACAGAATCTCATATACTGTATAAAAGATTCTGGATTTCATTACAATGCTAGTAACTTTTATATAAAGTACATTTCACTAGAAAATTGTCACAAAATATCCTACCTACCTAGCATGTAACTTTGGCTTCCCAAATTTCTTCCATTCTTTTTCTTATTTACTCTGAGTCCCAGTCAACAGAGGAATACAACTGTCTTCTATGCCAGGTTTCCTCCCTCTGTTTCTTTCTTCTTTCCTCTTAGTGATTCTGTCAAAAGTTTTAACTGCAGCCCTGGCTGGTGTGGCTCAGTGGACTGAGCACCAAACTTCGAACCAAAGGGTCAATGCTTTGATTCCCAGTCAGGGCACATGTCTGGGTTGTGGGCCAGGTCCCCAGTTGGGGGCACTTGAGAGGCAACCACACATTAATGTTTCTCTCCCTCTCCTTCTCCATCCCTTCCCCTCTCTAAAAATAAATAAAATCTTAAAAAGAACAGTACTTTCCAAAAAAAAAGTTGTAACTGCAACCAATAATGGTCTATCTCACTACTGACAAACCTCAAATTCCAACTAATGAATGATGAACCCAAAGTCTTCCATTTCAAAGAAATTAAAATGGATCATATACATTTTTAGAATTGTTCAGTTGGGAACAAGGTTGCCCAGTAACTAAAGACCAAACAATTCTCTTGATACATTCTAGGAAGATCAAGGATTTCATTGAAAGAGACAACTCTGTACTAGGGTCCAAGAAAGTAATATTCAAGGATGGCAGGAGAGTGAATAGAACAACTGAAAATGTCACCTATACGAACACTATAACTATTGCATGTTATGTCCTTTGTTTTATATACATATGTATTTCCCTTTTCTTGCTTAAAAGGTCAAAGCTATTACTCTTTTTGAAAACTCAGAAGATACTTCACAGAGCTTTAAAAAAATTGCATAAATAGGACACTAGAGCTAAGACAAACTATTGAGTTGGCTAAAAAGTCTATTATGGTTTTTTTTTTCTGTAAAATAATAGGCACATTTTTCATTTTCATGAATATTTGGAGTATGTCAGCTCTCTCCCACTCTTGGCTTCTAGTGGGTAGAGGCTGGGGGTGCTGCTAGACATCTTCCAATGCATAAGACAGTCCCACAACAAAGAATTTTGGTCAAAATGTCAATTGTACCAAGAAACTTTGTAAATCACTTTTGACATGCTCCATTGTCACAGTACCTTCTGCATATACTGCACAAATCTTTTTTTTTGCATTCCAATTGCATTTTTACCTTTCTTGAAATAATAAAGCATAATACACCAAAACTGTTGTTTTCTCCCATCTTTAACGTAAAATGGATGCACACAAATTCACCGATTTTGATAAGATTTTTTTAAACCCTCATCAATTGTGACAGCTATCAAAATACAATGTAACAAAATTGCTCCAAATGAAGTTAAAGACTTCATTCCAGTAGTTAAGCACTACTAGAGACACTGTACAGAAAAAAACAGACTTTTTGGCCAGCCCAATTTAGCAAGTACAAATGAAAAATTTGACAGGAAATCCCTTCACACTTCCTCATTTGGGAATGTGGCAATGAATGAGAACAAGGATAAAATCAGAAACTCACAGAACTTTTGTTATCAGGCTAAGGAAATTTAACCTTTATCGTAGAATAAGCAATTAAAAGTATTTGAACAGGGGAAGGCAATAATTACTTCCACAGGAAGACGTAAGTTAGAAGAGAGAGAACTTAAAAGACTACTGTGACATTACACAGAGGACATAGATAACACTGAATTCAACTAGCTTGGTCACAATAAAAAGGTAGGAGAAATGTGATCAATGTACTTAAGATGCATTAGTTTTCATAACTAAAATAACCTTATTATAAGAAACAAAATAACAACAACAACAAAAACCTGGCAAGGTTGAGTTTTCAGGAGAAAAGCCATGCAATTAACTGAAATAATGAACAGAGAAAGAAATAAAAGTTTAAGAGAAAGGAGATGTATTTTGATCAATGATATTAATGATCAATGATATTAATGACACAGTTACATAAACATTCCAGCAAATAGTAAGAAATGAGTAGCTAAACAAATGAAGTCTGTCCAGAAGGTATCCAGCTACATAGTATGAAAAATAGAGACATTTATCACAGAAGATACAAGAGACAAGAAACATTGTACACAGGATAATGATCCCTCAGTCCCCTTCAAAGTAGGTACCTTGGGTCCTCACACAGTTTTCCCAATTGCCATGAGTTGTCCCATAGCATTTTCCTGAATCTCATCAATGGCCTGAAATCCCCCTTCAAAGGTGACTTTAGTTTGGGGAAAAATCAGAAGTCACAGGGCGCCAAATCTGCGCTGCAGCGGGGCTAAGTCACCTGGATAATTTGATACTTTGCTAAAAAGCTCTGCACGAGAAATCATGAATGAACAGGCAGTATCCTGATGAAGCTGCCAATCACTACTTGCCCACAGCTATGGCCTTAATCTGAATCATCTGAATCGTTTCCACAAAGGGATGTTCAAGCTTAACACAAAATCTGATGTAGATTTTTGGCTCTTCTTGCTCAGTAATTTTGAATGCAATGGCCTCACAGTACACGTGCTCACTCTACGGCATCTACCATCCCAACTAGTACAATGAAGTCATCCCTGTTCGTGCATGTGCATTCCAGTCCACTCTCCTTGGCTGCCAGGTTACATTAATGTTGCACAAACTGTTCTCATTATTATTAACAATAGCTGGGCTTTTTATGGACAGACCTCACTGACTTACAGTCAAGACCAAGGCAAGGGTAAAAAATTTCTGCTTCCAAACGCATCTTTGAAACTCCAAAATAAATATCACACCATCTTAATTATTTCAAGTTTTGTGACATTTTTTAAAAAGTAACATATTTCAATTCTAAGATGTACATATTTTCATATAGTAACATCTCTGAAATAAGGATGGGCTTTCAACTGATGACATGAATTAATTTAAGTGTTTTTTTTTATTTTTCATGATACAAAAAAATATTGGTACATTTTACCATAAATGGCATCAAAAGTCAATACGATAATCCTGGATCAACCTAAAAAACATACTATATTCTAATTCAAAAATACTCACGGTTTTCAGTTAATGCTACTTCACAAATCTCTTTTAGTCGAGTTATGAGAAGCTGATCAGCCACCACAAGAACACTACAAATAAAATCCACATTTTGAGATTCTAAAAAAAAAAAAATAAGCATCACTCTTTATTACTTTATAAACATTACACAGAGGAAAACATATTCAAGTAATTAAGACAGTAAAAGAATTATAGTGATTATTTTCTAAGTGTTAGAATGGCAAACATTATAAATAGTAATGTCAAAACATGCCCTGGTTCACACTGGAACCATAAAATGAACAACCTGAATTGATAGTTTTAGTTGAGAGGGCTACTACAACGCCTGGCTTATTTAAAATCTCCCATGTTATTAAACAAATATTTCTCAAATTAATAAACAGAGGTAAAAGTCATATCTCAACATCAAATTTAATATAGGTATACATTAGCATGTATGAATGTGTGTGTGTGTGTGTGTGTGTGTGTGTGTGTGTGTGTATGGGAAAAGGGAGAAGGGGCATTCCTTATTTAAAGCAAAATTGGTGACCTAAGAGTACTTTTTAAAAAAATTCCTTAATTTAAAATAACCTACTGGTGCAGCATACTAACGGCCTTAAGAAATGCCCCTGAGCCACGACAGAATAATGTACATTGAAAAAACCAAAAACACCAAAGGAAGAAAGGGGGCAGAGAAATGGTTAAGAAGAAAAAATGAAGTAAAAGAAACATTTTTAAGAATAAAGCAGAGATAAAGTCACTGGGAATGGCAGAGTAAGGACTACTTCAAAATTCTTCTCCTCTGGAAAAACAATGAGAAGACTGCAAAAAAAAATTATCAAAGACAACTTTTTCAGAATTCAAAAAATTAGCCAGACAATAATATGGGGAATGCTGACTCAAGAAATTTAGGTAAATCTTGGTTAGAGTTTGGAACACTGCAACTTTTCCTATTTAGACATATTCGGAGCATTCCACCTAGCAGAGGCAAATATGTATTCTTCTCAGGTGTACACAAAACATTCTCCAGAAATGATTGCATTAGGCTACCAAACAAACAATTTTAAAAGATTTGAAATAATATCTAGTATCTTCTGCTTACTAAAAAGGCAAAAATCTAAATAAAAAGAGAAAAATTGGAAAATATACCTTTGTGGAAATTAATCAACACAGTCCTAAACAACCAGTAAGTCAAAAAAAGAATCAAAGAGAAAGCAAAAAAATACCTTTTGAGACATATGAAAATGGAAACACAACATGCCAAAACTGATGGTATAAAGAAGGTCCTAACAAGAAAGTTTATACTAATAAATGTCTTAACTAAAAAGAATTCAAAAGAAAATCCTTAAGGCTTTTTATATAACAAAGAACTAGAAAAGAACAAATGAAGCCCAAAGTTAAAAAAAGAAAAGAGAAAAATTACAGCAGAAATCAGTAAGCTACATACAAAAAAAAGAAAAACAAAAAACAAAAAAATCAACAAAGTAAGAGTTGTTTGGACTTCTGGTAAAGATGGACATGTAGGTAAACACAACGTCCTTGCACAACCACAGAAAAATCACAACTAAACTACAGGACAACCATCATCACTCAAGAACCATCAGAAAACAAGTTGAATGGAAGTACAATAACTACTGAATTAAAGAAACCACATCCATTCATACTGGTAAAAGGAGTAGAGACACAGAACAGAATGGTCCCACATCCATGTGTGGTCTATACAAATTCAGGAGGGATATCTCGGGAGTGAGGAGTCCCAGCCCCACACCAGGCCCCCCAGCCCAGGTACTAGTGCCAGGAAGATAAGTCCCCATAACCTCTGGCTTCAAACAGCAGCAGGGACTCAGTCAGTTGAAGAAACTTTTGGAACCCCAAGAGGTTCCTCTTAAAGAACCCACACGCTGACTAACCCACTCAGACTCAGTCCCTCTGAAATCCAGCACCAGGGCAGCAGCTTGAAAGGCATCAGTGGCACACAGGGAGGAACTGACATGTTTGGCATTAAGGCGAGAACTTGGGGACAGCTTTCTCCAAAACAAAAAGGCAGGCACAGGCCACTGTTCCTTTTGAACTATGCTCATACAAAGCCACAGAGCCAGCAGGCGGGTACCATATCTGAAACTCCATCACCCTGGGTAACACTGTTTGCCCTGCCCTAGAGATTCCCTGAGGCTCTGTACCCCACAACTTACAGGCCCACCCAGGCTGTTAACAGTAGCTTCTCCATGTGAATGGCTGGTCTTGGCTTTTGCTTCAAAACTTCCTAAATCCTCTCAAACTAACAACAGCCAGCCTCAGTGAGGCTCCTAGCCCTGTACCTCTTGCTAAGTGGTCCAAGGCCCGGCACTAACAGCAACCAGCCTAGGTTCACAGCTTGGCTTTACCTGGGAATGTCCAAGCCCAGCACAAGTAGCAGACATCTCAGATTGTATAGCTCAGATTTATAGCTCAGGCAGGGTGGCCCCAGGCAAAACACAGGTAGGGGCTGACCTTGGCCTGCAACACACAGGAAACTCCAGAGCCAGTGCATCCAATGGACAGCTGCACACCATATTAGAGCACCACCACCCTGCCCCTGCACAGCAGATCCTCCACGGACGGTGGAGGTTTGTGGTAGGTGGTCACAGCCAGTCCTTGAACCTGAATGGCCTGGGTAAATCCCTCCCGTTGATGTGCCAATAGCAATAAGGACTCAACTACAAGAGGAGAGTATACTCAGACTACATGGAGGGCACACCTTGAGTACCCAGCTTGAGTGATAGGAAAGTCTGTGCCACTGGATCCTACAGGACAACTACTACATTAGGCCACACTACCAAGACATGCAGTCAAAGCAGCTCTACCTAATACATAGAAACAAACACAGGGAGGTTGCCAAAACAATGCGCCAAAAAAAAACATGGCTCAAATAATAGAACAGATCAAAACTCCAGAGAAAGAGCTATGCAAAATGGAGATAAGTAATATACCAGATGCAGAGTTCAAAACACTGGTTATAAGGGTGCTCAAGGAATTCAGTAGGATCTCAGCAGCATAAAAAAGATCCAGTCGGAAATGAAGTATACACTAATTAAAATGAAGAACAATTTACAGGGAAACACGGTAGAGTGGGTGAAGCTGAGAATCAAATCAAAGATTTGGAACATAAGCAAAAACCAACCAATGAGAACAAGAAGAAAAAAGAATTCAGAAAAATGAGATAGTGTTAGGAACCCTGGGACAACTTTAAGCATATCAATATTTACATCATGGTGGCACTGTAAGAAGAAGAGAAAGAACAAGAAACTGGAAATTTATTTCAAAAAATAATGGAAAAAAAACTTCCCTAATTTGGTGAAGGAAATAGACATGCAAGTCCAGGAAGCACAGAGTCCAAAACAAGATGCATGCAAAGAGGTTCACTCCAAGACACAACATAATTAAAATGCTAAAGGTTAAAGATAAAGAGAGAATCTTAAAAGCAGCAAGAGAAAAGTTACCATAAGTTACTTACAAGGGAGTTCCCGTAAGACTATCAGCTGATTTCCCAAAAGAAACTTTGCAGGCTAGAAGGGACTGGCAGAAATATTCAAAGTCATGAAGAACAAGGACCTACAGCCAAGATTGCTCTACCCAGCAAAGCTGTCATTTAGAATCAAAGGGCAGATAAAGAATTTCCCAGACAAGAAAAAACTAAAGGAGTTCATCATCACCAAACCATTAGTATATGAAATCTTAAAGGGACTTATTTAAGCAAAAGAAGATCAACTCTGAACATAAAATGGCAATAAATACACATCTATCAACAATGAATCTGAAACACAAACTAAACAAACAAGAACAGAGACAGAATCATGGATACAGAAGAGTGCTTTGCTGGTTGCCAGATTGGAGAGGGGTGTGGGCAAATGGATGAAGAGGTGAGTGGATTAAGAAGTACAAATAGGTAGTTACAGAATACCCACGGGGATGTAAAGTACAGTATAGGAAATAGAGTAGAAAAAGAACTTCCATGCATGGCCCATGGACATGAACAGTGGTGCGGGGATTGTCTGAGGGAATGGAGGTTGCTGGAAAGAGGGGGGCAAAGGAGGAAAAATTGGGACTATTATAATATCATAATGAATAAAATGTAATTTTTAAAAAGTCAGTTGTTTGATTAAGATAAACAAAATTAACAAACTTTTAGGTAGACCAAGAAAAGAGGACTCACATAAAATTATAAGTGAAAGAGGATAAATTACAAGTAATATCACAGAAATACACAAAGTCATAAGAAACTACTATGAACAATTATATGCTCATGAACTGGACAATCTAGAACAAATGAATAAATTCCTACAAATCTACTACATACCATGACTGAATCATAAAGAAATAGAAAATCTTAACAGACCAGTAACAGGAAAAAGATTGAGTCAGTAATCAAAAATCTCTCCAAAAAGACTAGGTGGCTTCACAAGTGAATTCCACCAAACATTAAAGAAAAATAAACACCAACCCTTCTCATCCAAAAAAAATGAAGCAGAAGGAACACTTTCAAACTCATTTTATGAGACCAGCATTATCCTGATATCAAAGGTAGATACAGACTCTACAGGAAAATTACAGAACAACATCCCTGATTTACACACAAGGAAAAAATCCTCAATAAAATACTAGTAATCCAAATTCAACAGCACGGAAAAGAATCATACACCATGGCCAAGTAGAATTTATGTCTGGGATGCAAAGATGGTTCAACATGTCCAAATCAATAAATATGATACACCAGATTAACCAAATGAAGGATAAAAATTATATGATCTTGATAGATGCAGACAGTGTTTACAACAAAATTCAATATCCATTCATGACCAAAATTCTCAACAAAATTAGGAAAGATAAACTTCCAGCCAAGATAGAAGTGTAGGCAGACACATTGTGCCTCCTCATACAACCAAAAGAAGGATAACAACAAATTCAAAAACAAAAAACAACCAGAACTGACAGAAAATTGAACTGTATAGAAGTCTGACAACCAAGGAGTTAAACAAGTAGCATTCATCCAGACAGGTAGGAAGGGTGGAGACAGGCAGCTGGGCAGTGAGGACTCGAGGTAAGGCAGTGGCTGCTGGACCAGATAGTCCCACATTCTTGTGCAGATAAACTGGGAGGAACTGGGGAGCAAGACAGACCACACAACCCAGGGTTTCAGCACAGGGAAATAAAACCTCAAAGCCTCTGACTGAAAACACGTGTGGGGGCTGAGGCAGTGAGAGAAGCTCCCAGTCTCACAGGAGAGTACACTGGAGAGACCCACAGGATTCCAGAACGTACACAAGCCCACCCACCTGGGAATCAGCACCAGAAGGGCCCAATTTGATTGTGGGTAGTGGGGAAAGTGAATAAAACTGGCAGAGAGTGGAACAAGCAGCACTGTTCCCTCTCAGATCCCCTTCCCCACATAGAGTGCCACAATGAAGCGACGTGGGTTGCCCTAACCTGGTGAACACCTAAGGCTCCGCTCCTTACTATGTAACAGGTGTGCTGAGAGAAAAAATGGTCCAAAAGAAAGAACAGATCAAATCTCCAGAAAAAATACAACTAACAATGAAGAGATAGCCAACCTATCAGATGCACAGTTCAAAACACTGGTCATCAGGATGCTCACAGAACTGACTGAGCTCGGTCGCAAAATGAAGGAACAAATGAAGGTTATGCAAAGTGAAATAAAGCAAAATATACAAGGAATCAACAGTGACAAGAAGGAAAGCGGGACTCAGATCAACAGTTTGGAGCAGAAGGAAGACACAGAACAGAATGAAGAAACAAGAATTTGAAAAAATGAGGAAAGGCTTAGGAACCTCCAGGACATCTTTAAACATTACAACATCCGAATCATAGGAATGCCAGAAGGAGCAAAGAAAGAGTAAGAAAATGAAAATTTGAAAAAAATAATGGAGGAGAACTTCTCCAATCTGCCAAAGGAAACAGACTTTCAGGAAGTCCATGAAGCTCAGAGTCCCAAGGAGGAGCACACCAAGGCACATCAGAATTACATTACCTAAGATTAAAGATAAGGAGAGAATCTTAAAAGCAGCAAGAGAAAAGACAGTTACCTATAAAGGAGTTCCCGTATGACTACTAGCTTATTTGTCAAAACAAAACTTGCAGACAAGAAGGGGCTGGAAAGAAGTATTCAAAGTCATGAAAGACAAGGACCTACATCCAAGATTACTCTATCCAGCAAAGCTATCATTTAGAATGGAAGGGCAGATAAAGTGCTTCCCAGATAAGGTAAAGTTAAAGGAGTTCATCATCATCCAGATCTTATTATATGAAATGTTAAAGGGACTTATCTAAGAAAAAGAAGAAGATCAAAACTATGAACGGTAAAATGACAACAAACAGTTATTAACAACTGCACCTAAAAAAAAAAGCAAAAACAAAAACAAACTAAGCAAACAACTAGAACAGGAACAGAATCACAGAGATGGAGATCATATGGAGGGGGAGGGGGACAGGGAGAGAGGGGGAAAAGGTACAGAGAATAAGGAGCATAAATGGTAGGTAGAAAATAGATGGGGAGGTTAAGAATAGTATAGGAAATGTAAAAGCCAAAGAATTTATATGTACAACCCTTGGACATGAACTAAAGGTGGGGAATGCAGGCGGGAGGGGGTGTGCAGGGAGGAGGGGAATAAAGTGGAGGGGGGAATGGGACAACTGTAATAGCATAATCAATAAAATATATTAAAATAATTAGGTATGATAGAAGGGATGTACCTCAACACAATAAAGGTCATATATGACAATCCCGCAGTTAATATAATACTCTAACATAATACTCTTTAGGGTGAAAGCTGATCACCCTAAAAACAAAGAGATCCATACACCACAGTACTGGAAGTCCTGGCCAGAGGAATTATGCAAGAAAAATAAATAAATGGCATCCAATTTGGAAAACAAAAGCTGAACTGTCCTGTTTGCAGGTAACAAGATCTTATATACAGAAACCCTAAAAATTCCAACAAAAAGCTATTAGAATAAATTCAGTCAAGTCAAAGGACACAAATCAAAACCAACAAAAAAAAAAAATCAGTTGCTTTTCTAAGCCCAATGAACTATCCCTAAAAGTAACTAAGAAAAAACTCCCATTTACAATTACATCAATATAAAACACACAAATATATTTAACAAAGGAGATAAACAATCTGTATGCCTGAGACTATAAAATATAAAGGAAAGGTATAAAGAAAAGACAAAAATAAATGGAAAGATACACTATGCTCATGACTGGAAGAACTCACTGCAATATATTGTTAAAAGGCCCATTCTAATCAAAGCAATCTACAGATTCAATTAAATCCTATCAAAATTCCAATGGTATTTTTCACAAAAATGAAAAAAGCCACCCTAAAACTTATATGGAACCACAAGAAAACCCTGAATAGCAAGCTTGAGGAAAAAAAGCACAGAACTGGAGGTAGGGCACTCCCCAATTTTAAACTCTATTACAGTAACTCTAGCTACAGTAATGTATTAGTATATACACAGATACACAGACCAGTGAAACAAAATAGGGCCCAGAAATAAACCTTCATATATACAGTCAACTAATTTTTTACTAAAATGTCAAACAGTTTCTTCAATAGAATATGAGGAAAATTGAATATCTGTATGAAAGAGAATGAAATTGCACCCACATCTTCAACCATACACAAAAAACAACTCAAAATGGATTAAAGACTTAAATGTAAGACTGAAACCATAAAACTGTTAAAAGGAAAAGCTCCTCAACATTGACCCTGGTAATAATTTTTCAGATATGACACCAAAACCACAAACAAAAGCAAAAATAAATAGGTAGGATTACATGAAACTAAAAAGCTCTACACAGGAAAAGAAAAAAAAACCCACATGAAGAGACAACCCCTTTGGAATGGGAAAAAATACCTGAAAAGGGGTTAATATCCAAAATATATAAGAACTCCTACAACTCAATAGCAAAAAAACAATAACTCAATTTAAAAATGGGCAGAAGACCTCAATAGATATTTCTTCAAAGAAGACATACAAATGGCCAACAAGGTATATGAAAAAATGATCAATGTATACAGTATACAATCATCAGGGAAATGTAAATCAACCACAATGAGATGTCACCTGACACCTGTTAGAATAGCTAGTATCAAAAAACAAAAATATTGAGGAAGATGTGGAGGGATCACTGGTGCACCGTTGGGAATTAAATTGGTGCAGCCACTATGAAAAACATATGACGGTTCCTCCAAAAATTAAAAATAGAAATACCATGATACTGCAATTCTCCTTTCGGGTATCTAGCCCAAGGAACTGAAATCAGGATCTTGAAGGCAAACCTGCACTTCAGACACATCACAAGGTAAAAATCTTCACCACACTCACATCACTACAATAGGTTAAAACACGCACGTGCACACACACACACCCCCGCCCCCCCAAAAAAAACACTTTTATAGACTATTGGTCAAAACTATACTCCCTACTGTCAATTCCTCATCTTAATCATAGAAGCAGTTGTGTATAAAACTTTAAATCTAACCTCAACCATTAAATATAATTCTTATAGAGTTCATTTTAGATAATGAAAACTTTCTTTTTCCACTTCTTTACTGTTAGTAATCATCCCTATTGCTAATTCTAGATTAAGCTTCTGTTGATGACTTATTTCAATTAAGAGTAGAAGATTCATGTTGATTTTACCATTATCAAATTATAGCTTAAAGGCCTAAAATACCCTAACTTTTATTATACCTTTTATTACCACAGCTTCATCAGTATAGAGGTAGTCCAAAATAACTTTCAGTATGTCAGAATGTATTGGCATTTCCAGAGCTGCACAACTGGAAGCCTAAATAAAGTAAAATTTAAAAAGATAAAGTAAAACATGTAATTACATTTTTTTAAAGACTTTATTTATTTATTTTTAGAGAGGGGAAAGGAGGGAGAAAGACAGAGAGAGAAACATCAATGTGAGAGAGACACACAGACTGGTTACCTCTTGTACATGCCCTGATTGTGACCTAACCTGCAACCCAACACAGGCAGGTACCCTGGCTGAAATTAAACTGGTGATTTTTCACTTTGCAGGACATCACCCAACCAACTGAGCCATACCGGTCAGGGCTAAAACATTTCATTTTAAACCACAAAATACTACTATATTCTGACTGAGACCGGTACAAAAAAGTTTGAAGAGAAATCACATCAAATGCAAAAGAATGTAACATTTATAAAACACAAAGCTAAAATGCTAAAATTAAAACACATTTAATTTTAAATTGCCTTATAACATAAAAAAGGACCAATAAAAATTGAGACAAAAAGAAATATATTGTATTCCAAATTTTTAAATAATGGAGAAATATTGATTTAAGTGGCTTTTTTGCAATATTTTCACTTCTAAGTGTTATTTTCTGATAGGATTAAGCATAAATAAATTCAATACAAAAGAAAAACTGAGTTAAAATACAGGTTCCCATTTTGACTTTCTTTAGTATATAATCTGTCCCAAATCTACATAAGCATTGCTACAGGCTTAGGTGGTTTCTACTTAAATCTTACCTCAATCCATGAGCTACTCAGCATACTATGAAAATATTCTGAAAGAAACAAAATTCAGTTCACTAAGAATAGTGAAGTACTAAACAAATAAATCAACAACGAAGAAAAAGTATACCTACCAAGTCTAGCACAAAGAACACATTTATGACAAGGGAATTCCTTTCCATCCACTGATTTCATGGTCACGTCACACAGAAATGAGCTGCCAGAAAAATGTTTAATTAAAGCAAGAGCAATTTCTTTACACATTGAGCAAAGAAGGAAATTCATTATAGGATTTGGCTTAGTTTTTGACTAGCTCTTCAGGAAAGGTAGATGAGAATAACTTGAGAGTATATACACAAATAAAGTAGTTCATCGCCTTCCCCTTTAAGGAAGACAAGGGCCTTACGATAATGATAATATTTGAAAAGGAAACAGAATTCAGATAAATATTCAAACAATTCATTCTTCTAATTTTATTTTTTTATTACAAGCCAAAGGTTAATGATATAATGGTAAGTGACATCACAGTCAAAGAGCTTTAGTTCACTTATTAGTACAACCCATTCTGTGCCAGGCTTAATCCTGGTATCTCCAGTTTCTCCTCTAAAATTTCCACTAAAAACAAAATATTTAACAACAAATGTATTTAGTATAGTGTATTTATTACTGAAGATATTTACAAAGGAATCATCATAATGATGAGAGGCATAATCAGTTTGGTTTTTCATTTCCTACTGATCAAAAAAATACAAAATTCAGGCAAGAAAAAATTAAAATTAAAAATTCCTTTCTTAATTAGAAAGTAATCAGAAACATGAATTGTACCAACGTCTATGAAACAGCTAATATTTTACCCATTTACCTCAATAACTCTCCAACATTTCCAAAAGTGAGGAATACCAGTGAAGGTGAAAATGTGTCTACATAAACATTTTGTTTCGTATGTGCGATGAGCTCTACTTCCACACTTAGGTCCCAAAATCTGGAGATAAAAATTACCTTCATTTTCTAACTTACCATTTTTCCTGATTTAGCTTTGGTTTGTTACCAGTTTTCTTGGCAATAACATTAATTTTTTCATTTTCAAATCTGACTCCATCTAACCTATCAACAAGAATAGACAAAAAATTAACAACTGGTGTATATATTCCCCTATACAAACAAAAATCCAACAATTAGCTTACATCTGAACATGATTATATATCATCTGTAAAATGTCTCAAAGAATTCCCACTCTGTGATAAAGAATCATACATTCTCCTTCAATTTTACTTAGAATTCAAAGTATATTCAATATAATTACTGACAAAAATCAAAGCTATAGCACAAAGCCTTTCACTGTTTCTAAATAGAGAATGTACACTGCTCACCTGCTTCCACCCCACAACTAAGCTTACACTGCCACAGGCAACATAAATACTTTAAAATAGAGAATTCCAAAGTCTGGTCTGTAATATGACAAATACTGTCTTATCCACTTTACACAAAACTACACCAACGATATGAGGTTATTGTTATCCCTCCCATTTTGTATATCGAGAAAGCGAAGTTCAAAAAAACTAAGAAATTTGCCCCAACTAGTTATAGTGAAGCTAAGAGACATATACAGTCTTTCTAACTCCAAAGACAGTACTCTGCAGTAACCACACTGCCTGCCAGTCCGGATCTGTTACACAAACACCACAAGGAGTTCAAACCCAGTCGCAGCCTTCCCACACTTTCATGTTTTAATTCAGAGTCCCACAGAGGTAGCTTTAGCAGAAAATAGAGGGAGAAAAAATGTACCTCCCCACAAAAAGGGGGTAGGAAGGGAGAAAGAGAAGAGCAGCAAAGCAAAGGAAAAGATAATTTTTAAAAGAGGATATAAGATCCAAGAAAAGATATTAAGCAGGAACCATCCATACCTACTACTCAAAGTACTGAAACCAAATTTCTTTGCAACATTTTGCAACATTCCTACAGGATCATCTTCCCCAACACTTTTTACTTTTTTGGAAGATTTGGGTTTGCTTTTCTGCTTTTCACTAATTGTATGAGCTTGATTACTTTTATATACTTCAAATGCTGACTTCTGATTATCTTCATGAGAATTCACTTTATTCAAATGAGAATTCGGAGTACCCTGATATTCTTCTGGTTTTTTCTTTAAATTTATCCTTGGCTTGAAGCCATGCGTTAAAAAGTCACAGGTATCTGTGTAAACAAACTGTAAAAGGTACTCGAACAAGTCAGGATGAACCTTCTCTACCACAAAGAGAGGGCATCCTGCAGCATCTTCGTCTTTCCGGTAAACACCTGTGAAGTCCAAAGAGGTACCGTCTGAAAGGAATAACTTCTGAAAAAAGTCAGAACGCAATGCCAAAATATATTTATGAGCAGGGAAGATTCTGTTGTCAACTTGAAATGTCACATCGTGAATGCTGTCCATTTCATCTGTTTCCTTCAACAGTTTGCCAAACTCTTCAAAAAAGGATGATGAAGACACAGCTGGAATTTCATAAAGGCTAGAAATGAAACAAAAATCACTTTTACTTTCAAGAAAAAGAAAATTTTAAAGCATCCCTAGCCAATTCTTATTTTAAAGTGCAATTTCTTTTTTATATACTACTTGGAAAATTTTAAATTTGGCATTTCCTAAAATATAATACTGCAATCTTAGATGCTGTATCACCCTTTAAATTTTTTCTATTCCTTTTTCTCTTTGTTATTTTCTTCTAAACTAAAATGATTAGAATTAAGTTCTCCTCTAAAAGTAGTGTTTTCTTCTTCTAAAAAAAAACACTAGAATATAAGTTTCCAGTGACTGTTTCATAGAAATTTTTAAATGATAAAAATTACAAAAAAACTCAACAAAGAGCACAGTTCTCAAACTTTTCCTCTTTTATGTCTATTTTGCAAGTGAAGAAAAATAAACATACAAAGAACTGAGTAAATACTTCAGGTCCCAGTCCCAGCATAGGTCAGAAACTCAAGGAAGTAAAGATAAATACACACACAGACACACAATTGGTCTGTAACCCTTTTTCAGTACCATTAAGAATGCGATCACACCTGCCCAATCTACTTTTTACCGTTCCAGGTATGGGGGACCAACCTTCCTTTGTGCCTGGGACAGAGGGGTTTCCCAGGAAATGAGACTTTTGGTGTTATATACAGGAAAGATCTGGGCAAAACAGGACAAATTGTCACCCTATTTTCAGGACTTCTTTACTTTTCAGTAGTACCTTGATATTTATCCTAACATGCCATCTCTCTACTAATGACTTAGAAGATTTATATAGAGATTCACACTGCCCTACAGATCACTCTACTTATTCTTTTATCAAGTCTCATCATATTCAAGGATCAAAAATTACTGTAAACTACATAACAAATATGTTTCTCAGAATCTGAGAGCTCAGAGTACATCATAAAGTACTAAAGACGGAAATCGTGTGTCTGCATATAATAAACATATATATATCTTTAATATTTTCAATAAATATCAGTTTGCAAACTACAAGGAACACTCATCATTTCTGATATAATAAATTCCACCTTTGAGTTATCCTGGTAACATGAACAAATGTCTCAAATCTCTATAAGACATGGCAACAGCTCTTCAATTAAATTGGGTCCAGGAGCTATAGAAAACCCAGTGACTGTTCCTTCTAAAAAAGGAAATGTAATATATACAAGTATACCTTGTTTTGGGGTCTGACTGCAGGATTGCAAAGTTGCATCCGTTTGGATCTGTGCTGACGCTAACAGCTCTATGGGCAAAAGTTAGTTTCTCAAGTCGAATTCTTTCATACATACTATTTACATCAGAGACACAAGACACATCCGATGAGGAATTATGAAGGTTTGATAAAATTTCTGCAAAAAAGAAGAAAATAAATTTCCACTAATCAAGACTTTATTAAAATTATTTAGGAGTAAACGGAACAGAAAAACAGTTAAGAGAATATGGGAACATCTTTTGTATGCATTAAGTCCTTTTGAAAAACTATATCCTCTTTCTCCTTAACACAATTTGCACCCTATATATTGCCTGTATTATACAGGAAATTTTGGCGAGTCAATTCTCAATTGTCCATAAATTTATCTCTTTCAACAAAAATCCTCTACATTGCAACCAGTTATCTTTCCAAAAAGCAAATCTAGTGTTAAACTGGTTTTTAAAATTCCTCAGCGCACATTAAAAATACATAAACTTAGCATCTTCATAATTGAATCTTTATTTGTTCCCTCCTTTCCTCTTCTCCCTTTTCCCATTTATTCAGCAAATATCTGAGTGACTATACTATGCCACTGGAATACAGTGGTCATCAGTCTATCTCTAGTGATATAGGAGTGAAGAAGATAGGCATGTCCCTACAGTTCTAGCAAAAAAGACAGACATTATACAATGATAATATCAAAACAAGTCATATCGAAGCTAAGAAAAGTATGAAATTTGCATGAAAAAAACTATTCTGCTTACAGTATGAAAATGTTTAAAGTAAATAAAACCAAAGAGATTATTTAAAAAACTCAAGAGTGCAGAAAAAAATAAATGATATAGATTGAAGTTATAGTAACAAAGCTATAGAAAATGGAAAGATTTCAGAAACATCTGAGACAAAAGTGACAGATTTTGGTGATTAACGGAATATAGAGGGTAAGGGAACATGGGGTGTCAAAGATAGCCATTTACTTCAACTGAAACACTGAAAAGCAGATGTGGATGGATGAGTTCAGTGTCAGACTACTAACTATAACTAAAACACAATTCTAAGGACTTCCAACATTTATAAGTCGAACCTGCATTCTGTTTACTCTCAAACTCACTCTATTTCCACCTCAGGGAGTTTAATAATCTTCCCCCAACAATCAGTTATTCCAGTTTTGATACTCTCAAAAATACTTAGGCATGTCCATGAAATGCAAATAGTTATATACATGTCTATGCCCCTACAAATTTATGAGTGTCTCAGAACAGGGGCCCATCTTATATATTTTTGTATTATTAAAACCTAGCCCTATAACTAGCATATGGTAAATATACCTTAAATGTTTACAAACTTGACTAATTTACAAATAAATAAAAGAAATTAAACTAATTACACAAAAACATTCCTTTGTAGCTTTATGGATTTGATGAATGTAATTATCTGAATAATTATAAGTATTCTTTATGCATACCATAACTGATTTGTTCATTCAACAGATGACTACTATGTGCCAGGAATGCTAAGGATATAGCAGAACAGACATGGCTCTTGCCCTTTTATAGTCTGATAGGAGACAAACATTTAAAAATTTAACCACAGCCCTGGCTAGTATGGCCTTGTTGCTTGAGCATCGTCTGGCAAACCAAAAGGTTGTTGGTTCAGTTCCCAAATGGGGCACATACAGAGGTAGCCAATTGATGTTTCTCTCTCACATGGATATTTCTCTCCCTCTTTCTTCCTCCCATCCCCTCTCTCCAAAATCAAGAAGCACGCCCTCAAGTGAGAATAGACAAATACATAGATAAGATAAAAAATTAATCACGAAGATAAACACATAAAAACAAGTAAAAACAAGTCTCATGATGAAAATACAAAGGGAATATTAAAAGTAAAACAGGTTTACTCAGTTTACATTGAGGAATGATGGATGAAAAATATCACTGATCAAGTATAAATTAAGATGTGAAAAATTAGAAAAGGCCCTGGGAGTAATCACCACTGGACAAGACTGACCCTGAAGGTCAATGTAACTGCAGAGTAGTGAGGGAAAGAGAGAAAACTCCAAATGAGTTCAGAGACATAAACAAGAGTCAGAGCAGGGGCCTATAGGCATGTGTTAGTAATGAGAAAACCATTAAAGAGTTTTTAAACATAGTAATATCAGGATCAGACCTTAAAAGTCCACTCTGGTAATCCCTTGAGAATAGATAAAAAGAAATAAGAATGGAAATAAAAACAATTATGTTTTCAGTACTTCATCTGACTTAGGCTAGGATAGGAGCAATGAGATATATAGAGGTAAATTCTAATTTTTTTCTGGGAGAAAAAATCAACTAATTATTAATGATGGATGAAAGAGAAAAGTCACTAACCTAAGTTAAAAAACAAACCAAAGTAATCCAGAAGTTTACAAATTTATAATCAGATAATTAAGAATGAACTACATAATGAATAATTTCTATTTTCACTGGTGGCATAGTAAAGGTATCCTTTATATTCATCAAGGAATGAATAAAACTTGCCTTCAATGATTCAGCAATTGTTTAAAAAACTTGAACTTTTTAAAATTCTCAATGAACATAAAAGCTTTATTTTTCCTGTGATTTTCATCTAAGTCACAAGATATACCTTTAAAAATGTTTATTTTATATATACAGATATATAAAAAACAAAACAAAAATATAGTTACTAAATTCTCAATTTGGGGCAAAAGATAAAAAGGGGGCTTACAAGATGGTTCACAAATGTCTGGGGAATTGTTTTTGTTTGTTTGTTTGGTTTTTAACTTTACATTTCCCTACCCCTAAAGTAAAGGCTAGCAATTAGCAAGAGTAAGCCGCTATTACTGATAAGAATGTACCATGAGCCCTGGCTGGTGTGGCTCAGAGGAATGAATGCCAGCCTGAGAACCAAAGGATGGCTGATTCCTTGCCTAGCCAGGGCATATGCATGGATTGCAGGCCAGGTTCCCTATCCCTAGTAGGGGGCGCAAGAGACACAACCACACATTGATATTCTCTCCCTCTTTTTCTCCCTCCCTTCCCCTCTGTCTAAAATTAAATAAATAAAATCTTAAAAAAAAAAAAAAAAAGAATGTATCATGACCTCAGGGTATGCTGAAACAGATAAAAACCAAAACCTCCAGGTTTAAATAGATCAATAGATCAAATTCCCTGTTTAACTGTATGCGAGCAAACCAAAATCAAAAGAGACAAGAAACATTAGGGTAAAATCTACTAACGCTTGTTAATTACGCCTAACAATAAATACTTGTGAAGTTAAAGGTTAACTGAAAGGAACTTTCATGTGCCATTCACATACACAAACTGACCTTTCTTTTCAGAACTCTTTTTTTTTTCTTCAAACCATTTCCCTCTAAATCCTTCTCCATCCTGTGTGACAAGTAGAATTTCATTCCTGTTTAAAGCAATATCAGAAACGAAGACTTGGCGTGGATAAGCCCATCGACACTGCTTCAGAGAACTGCTGACTGATCTCCAGCAAAACACCTAAAATAAACAAAATTACATTGGAATATAAAGCAAAATAGCATCTGATCAACCAAAAACTGAAATCAAGAGGTGACAGTTCTCAAATAAAAGCCCTGATTTATGTTTCAATTTCATTGTTCTGCAGAAGAACATAGATACTATAAAAGTTAAGATGGTTTTAAACTGTCTTTCAGGAAAAGTACATTCAGCAAACAGGAAGCACTAAATATGCTTCAAAGACACTCTTAAGAAGTAATTTTCAGTATTGCTTGTTTTGCATATATACATCTGCTACAATGGTAAAGAAAAATAAAAATCTTAAAGGTAAAGCTTAGATATCAGGTTTGCTATAGTACCATCTCATCTATTTACAAGAAGAATGAAAATCATCCTATGAAAATCCAAATTTGACTCTCGAGAAAAAAAAGATGTATATATAACTAAACTATATAACTAAAACAAATTTTAGAAACCAAAAACATCGTAGAGCTCAATGGTTTCCCACTAGTTCTTCAGACCAGTGCTCCTGAGAAATGGCTTAGTGGCTGCTACTCAAGGACAACGAAAAATGATGCCATGGAGTGCTGGGCTTCCCAACCCAGGTTTACCCCGAGCAGCAACCCTTGTGTCTGCTCCAGAGATCGGCATTCCAAATAATATTTCATCTGAAAAACTAATGCTGCTGATTTTAAAATTTCAACCCCCTCATAACTAAGAAAAGTACAGCACAAAATGGTATCTACAACAGTCAATCAAAAATTACGCACACAAAAAAAAACCTATATTGACTTAACGATTCCTTCACAGCTTGGTTTTTATAGGAAGACTGATTTTACAGGAAGTAAATATCCAGAGATATAAGCCAGATCTGTATTAATATAAATGAAACACACCCCAAAGTCAAATGTAAGTTTTTATACTCAAGTTTTTATGTAATCCCATGCCTCTGCTTCCATTAGTACAAATTAGAGCTTTAATGCTTAAATATATTTCCTTCTATTAACATGATCAACTACAGTAGATTTATGTCTGTAGTGTACTGGTAGGTGAAGCGTTATGATTCTAATTCTTCAATTTCTAAAATGTCAAAATTTGCAGTACTTTATAAACCTCAGAAAAATCATTCTTACTGTATGATATATTTTATAAGCAAAAAACAGAATATGTTTTATTCTAGCCAAAGTGTAAAATTTTTTCAATGTATATTAATGTATAGTATATATTTTTAAATTACCAATTTTATTAAGAAATATACTGGTATGTTTATACATGGAACTAAAATGAAAACTACAGTATTTACTTAAATAAAAAAGGTAAAATTCTTTACATAGTGATCTAGAATAAGAGTTATAATCTCTGCTTATATATACTTTATGTACATTTGTTTAAAACTAAATCTGGGGAAAAATTTCCAATTATACATCAAATTTTTAATATTGCCTAATTAGTTTTTTTTAAGAGTAGTTATATAACATAGCTCATGTTTATGCAATTCAGTATCATTTATCAATACTGTATACAGATAAAACAACCCATCACTTATTTCCATTTTAAATACAGTAAATGATACTTTAAACTACAGTTTAACAAAGTAGTACTATGCAACATTAGTTCAATGTCATCACAGTTTCTTTGAAATACCAGCTCCACACACAAATTAGTACTGGAGGTCAGAATAAGGAGAGAATCAAAGTCAATAGGAGTCATCACTATCACAGAAATACATTTACATATCATCAAGTCCTGTACGTCTATCAACTGACGGTAAGTCTGCTACACTTTTGCATAAACATATACTTACCCTTCCAGCTTCATCCAACGCAAGAATACAAATTTTTTCACCCTCATTTTCTTTGAAATGTTCAGGATCAACCTTGTATTCCATACGCCCCCCAGATATAAGAACCTTTTTCAAGTTTAGCTGTCTAGGTAAAAAAAAAAAAAAATTCTAGATTAATATGTTCTCTAAAATATACAAGCTCAATTTGAAAGAAATTATGCTTCAAACAATAACCTAAGGCGATTATTGTGAAAGATGAAGTAAGATGATGCAGCCCTTGGTATCCTTGGTCCCCCCCTTCCTAATGCATGCATTCACTCCAGTTTAAATAACTGACAAGGCTAAAAGATCCTAAATCTATTTGCATTTTAACAGCAAATAAAAATTTTTAACCTCAAAACAAAATAGAGAAATCCTTAGTTTTCTCCATTTGGCATTTCAGAATATAGCATAAAGCTGATACTGATATTTGCTGGAAGAGTTGAACTATTACTAAAGTTAAGCTTCTTTCACGGAAATCCACATACTTAGAAGCCATCTTCTTGCACTGATAGTCTGTAAGTAAGTAAATATCTCCACTGGTGGTAACACAGACTGTGGCCCCATCACTTGCAGCAACCAAAGATAGAGTGATGATGTCCTTATGATGAAGGGCAGAGACTTGACGAGGAGCAGTTACACACTTTTCTCCATTGGGATCCAGTAAATAACCTAAAAAGTTTCACAAATAAATCATAAAATACGCATTTTAAGAATCTAATTTATTTTTCAGATAGTGTCATCAAAGATTTCTTACCCAGTTGTCCACCATTTAGTCCCATAGTGTAAACAGCTTCTCTAGTCCACAGTACTGTATGAAACCTGCCTGCTGCTACTCCAATGATTGTTCTTCCTTTCAGGTATTTTGCCTGCATCTATTCCAAAAGACAAATAAGACTAGTTTAGCAATCTCAGTCTTATTAGAAAATATGGTGCTTTTACATGTAACGTAACCAGGGTCTCTCAAGAGTGGCACTAATAGCATTTTAGGCCAGATGATTCTTTGTTGCGGGGGACTGCCTTGAGCATTGTAGGAGGTTTACAATGTCCCCAGACTCCACCCGCTGGATGCCAGTAGCACTGGAGTGGCTGGATGCCACTCCTACCCCTGCCCCAAATAGGGACAACTAAAATTGTATCTAGACATGGCCAAACAGCTCCTGGCGAACAAAACTGCTCCCAGTTGAGAATACTAGATGTGTCCCCATCAACCCAGAGCTCTGAGGCAGCCACACAATGAGAAGAAAAATGGGAATAATAATCTACCATTCCTAAAGAAATCTACAAAATGATTAAATATCCACAAATTCCACAGCTGAAGAAAAAAAGTACAAAAATTAGACTACCTCCAATTATTTTTGGGTAATTTCTATTAATTCATTAGTCTTCCCAAATGGAAAATCATTGGATTTAAAAGCTTATTAATATGAAAATATGAATCTAATAATAATTTTAAATCAAGAGGACTAAATCCAGTGAATAAATTTAACATCTAAAATACAAATTTTATGAGCTGAAAACACATTTATTATGGGTGATGATTCTAGAAATATTAATTTAGAGCACAAGTCCCAGCTCAGTATACTAGGTTCCTGAAGCTGAAGAAAGGGTATCTTCTGGTGGTGGCTGTACAAATGTGAGGGGGAAAACAGAACAAAGAGCAGTGGCTTTTGGACCTATATTCCTTCACACCAACTTACCAGGTGTGATTTCTACACAGAGGCTACTTTACTATGAAGCCGATAAGCTTAGGCTTCTAAGTGCCTCACTTGCATAACCCATTTTGTATTTACAAACTTGGTGTTTTTTTTTTTATTAAGGAGGACTTAAACCCCAAAAATCTGGGTACCCCTCAGCTTATGAATACTTAGGAGTTAATCTAAAGCAATTTGATGTCTAATATTCCAAATGCTTTCTTTCTTACTCCAAACAAATGCTAACTTGTACTGCACTTGATTTCTCCTGTGAAATACATATAAGCAATGAATATAAAATAAGTTGCTCTGTCAATACCTTCCATCTTTTGCTCCATATAGGTTTTATAGCAAATAATCACCTTACTGTTTAAAAAAGAGAAGTTTACCTGTCTAGGTACATTACAACTGGACGGTGGAGGAATAATTCCTAATTGATGAAAAGTATTGACACCAAATGTATATACACATCCATCTTCAGTTAATACAACAGTATGATCCTCAGCAGCTGCCACTTGAGAACAATTATGACCACTCAGTCCTTCCACAAGCCTAGGGACCTACAAATTAAAATTAACCTTAGCATATTAAGACCACTTATATACATATATAAATAGAATCTGATGATACTATGTCTCAAATGACATGACTGGTATATGGTCTATCATGGTAAGTTCTACAATTCAGCAAGGAACAGATGAGTTTAATAAGACACTGGCTTATTTATAAAACACAAAACCCCAGTAAGACATTTTGATAAAATAATTTGATTCAACAAATGATTTTTGAGTCCTTATTATATACCAAGTGCAAATTTGTTTGGTATAAATAGAGGGAGCTCTTTAGCCAAAGTATTCATTGTTGTATTAAAGATATAAATAAAAATATAGGAAACAAAGCTACAGGAATAAAAAATACAGGAATCCCTTCAAAGAGACATTTACTAGCTATTTGATCTCAATCAGGTCTTTTAACCTCTCAGTAGCTCAATTTCTTCACCTGAATACAAAACAATATTATTTTGGATGATAACTGGGTTGGTGTTAGGAGGAATTGAGTTGGTAAGTATAAAATACAAGTCTCTGGCACCAAGTAAGCAATCCATAAATGATGTTGTTATTGTCACTGTGTATAAAAAGAGGATAATAATGCCTATAACCTCACAGGGCTGTTACAGGTTTATGAACAATGCCTAGAGTATAATAAACCCTCAAAAAATGAAAGCTATGACAATAGCTTCCTCTCCTTTCTAAAGAACCCTTAATCAACAGTAAATATACCAGTACTCCCTTCTCAATATTTGCTATAAGGAAAGTTTTCCTTGATGCTCTAGAATATAGCATCATATCTAAATTTTTAATTTGAACATAATATACCAGAAAAATCATTGATTTTTTAAAAAACCATGATCAATTGGTATATTATTTTCTTCTTCTAGTTGGTCAAAAACATTTTTTTAGTGAACTAAAGCTTCCAGTTTATCAAAGTTTTACTAAAGTTACCTAAACATTTCAATTACCAAGCATGTCTGTTCATCTGCATGGCCTAAACGTCCTCCAGGACCATGACCACAGGTATAGACCTGCCCTTTCTGAGACAGAAACACTGAGTGAAATTTACAAAGCACCACCTATAGGGAAAAAAGAGAATATTATTCAAATTCTCTGAATTAAATATTCTTTATTTTATAAGTGAGAAATAATAAATTACTACTAATTGTTTAAGCTTAATGATAGGTACAAGGGGACTCATACTACTCTCTCTACTTTGTACACATTCAAAGCTTTCTGTAATAAAAATTAAAAATATACATATTTTTAAACTATGTCTAAAAAGACATATAGAAAAAAGAACAAAGAAGGAATTAAGCATGTGTTAGCCACAGAAGAGACTTAAAAAAGGAAAATGCAAATCTTAAGTCTTCAGCTATAAAAAGTAATAGCCAGTTGTTTTCCAATTTCATAAAATCCCCAATAGCAAGAGCTGAGCCGACTGCAAAATGAGACGTAAAGATTACCAAACAATGATAATGTTATTAAAGAAAATAATGGAAATGTATTAAGGTTAAAAGTATTTTTTAAAACACTACCTATACATGGGGAATGTGTGTTAAACATTGTAAAGTATTTTTTATATTTCTTGTCCTTTTTATACTTTTTCTAAAGTATCTTTAATATCACACTTACATATTCACACATTCTCACCAGAAGACGTGGGCACTAAAATGGTTGAACTGCATTAGCAGAAGGCAGTAACTGGAAACCAAGAGACGCTTCAAACATTCACATGCTTAACCACCAGGCCACACTGTGCTGTTTTTCAATGCATCTAATGTGCAGTGTATTCACTGTACATTAATACCACTTACCAATGTTTTTTTCTTATTTTGAAAAATTATTTGCACTTATATTTCTTATGGCATCTATAAATATTTCTAACTTAGGATATAAAAAGATGTTAAGAAATAATGAAATCCTAGAATTATTTTTCAGAAAGTCAAGTTCCTTTAGAAAATAAAAAAATTCAGTTCAGTTTATGAACTTAATTGCAAGCTCTATTTATACATACCCTTAAACCAGTTGGCAAGTTCTAGAAAGATATGTGCCTATTATAAATAATGCAAAAAGTCATTATCTCATTGAGCTGTATCACCATATCTGAAAAGTCTAAAAATAAAACTCAAAATTGTATTTAATTTTATAATACAAAGTTAAAATCAGAAAGAAAATGATCAATTTCTAAAATCAGAAATAATACATTGTTCAATGTTATATTCAATATTAGAATGACATTCTACAACTTCTGACTTCTACTATTATCAACCACAACCAGAATTTAAGACCTTCAACTATTTCAAGGAGATAACTGATCACAGCTTTCCATTCTTATCCGCAGGAATATATTATGCTAATATTAACAATCTCTGCCCCCTGGTAGTTAATTCATTTGGTACTATACTCCAGAATCAGCCCTTTTCAGTAACTAATAGGGCTCTCTATATACAGTAGTGGAAAAAAAGTAGGTTTACAGTTGTAATACAAATAAATAATAATACAAGAATAAACTGTTTCACATACTCACAACTGTAAATCTACGTTTGCCCATGCCTATAACTGATGCTCAGTAAATATTCCCATAAACTTTCTTCCTCTTTTCTGGCGGAAATTTAGACTGTTCTCCTTTCTTTCAAATCTGTCCACAGTGTCTGCTTCAACCCTCATTCACTGATAAATAAAACACCTTACATCCTTAATCTCTTCACAAAATACTCATTCCCTTGCCTTAACTGAAATGTAGCATTCTCTCTGGATGTACTATTTCATCTATAACCCTTCCAAGTAGAATATGCTCAATTTTTATATAGCACAGATATCTTGGGATCTGAAGGTACAATCAGCCTCTGCTTTCTTAATGTTACCATTATTCCTTCACTCTTGTGTAAAAATCCCTGCTCCTGAAAAAAAAAAAATCTCAGTTCATGAAAACTGAAAAGGAAAACAGGTTACCTTTCTAATGTGCCCCAACTCTGCTCAATCATTAGTGGCTACTGATGGGTGGAATACCATTTTAAGGATTCTGAAAACCTGTTTAAGCTCAGTTTAATACGCACATGCGCAAACACACACAAAGGGGTATAGAGGAAGATGATTTATGTCAGAGGAAGATGACTTATGTCAATATACTCATCCACAGAAGTGGAAGATAACATACAGCATAATGATAGAAGACCAAAGACTAAAACTTTACAATCATGTCAATTAACTTTACAATTACTTAAATTTGAGAACTCAGGGTCACTTACCTAAAACTGGTAACACTGAGTTTCAACAATGAATTCACTTGAGAAAAACTTGAAAAACTCTAATTTTTGTTAAACAGAAACAAAAACTAGAAAAATCAACAGAAGCTCTACTTTTTAAAGTTAAATCATTATCTGTATAATGCCTTCTAATTTCTAACAGTGCTTGACAAATATCTCATAGTTTTGTGGTATTGTACACAGTGTAAATATAAATAAAGCTAACAAAATCTAAAATAAATTAGTAAAGTTCTTTTATTGATTTCTTCTTTCAAAAATGTTATCATACCTTCAACAAAGTTAACAGAATCTAAATGAAAAGATGAACTACCAAATGCAAAAATTCTTTTTAATCTCTAAAAGTATTTAGATTGTACTTCAAAATACCTGCTTAATATAAATCCCACTCCTGGAGAACAGATCCACCAACTCTGGATGATGTTTGCTATTCTGGCTTCCATGACCCAGGGTGAAATTTGTATTATCTCCCCAAGTGTAGACATCTGTAGGATCTAAAATGAAAATTAGTTTTTCATATTTTAAAACAAACATTAGTATAGTTCAATTATAGATATATCCCACTAATCATTTTACCTTATATGACTCTTTAAAGGAACTAATTTACCATATTTAGAAAGCTACTGCCAACACTCTCTTTTAAATAATTAATCTACTAATACATTATATAATTCTAGGAATAGAAATCAGAAAATCCAAATCAGCACAGGCCAGTCTCAATGTAAGCAGTCTAATGTTTGTTCTTTGTTTCTTCAGCAGCTAAAGTTTAACTGCCAAATGAGTAAAAAACACCTGCCATATCCACTTAGTGCCCATGAAGAACATAGTTATTTAAACATGTTATTAAAACATATATATAAGGTTATAAATGAAGCAAATGTGATATTACTCTTCCTACAGAAATACTAACTTTCAATAGTTTGCTCTTGACAGATGCAAAATAACACTACTGATTAGGGCACCCATTAAACTGGAATAAAACTTAATCACAGCTAAGTTTATGATATACATCTTCATTTTTACTTTGGAAGGCTGTGTAATTCATTTATAACTGTAACCTGCAATATTGTATCCAAGGCAGAAATAAAAAAAAAAGAATGAGTCCTTATTTAACTTGATCATTAGTTAAATTTAAGTTATAGAATATCCCATTTAAATCTTTTCTCTTCTAAAGCCAATTTCCATTTCCAGATCTCAAGGGGCAAACAAATTGGAGGGATAAGAAGAATTAGAAGAATGTATAGGCAGAAAAATCACTTCCTTTTTCCCTGTACCTTAATCGTTGATGTTACTTTCTGGATGCACGTTAATGACTTTCTAGTAGTTACAATTCTAAATGCCTCGCCTCTTTAGGCTGTGTCTTCATTCTTATAGACATAATGTACATTAAAATTGAAAAATGCAAAATAAATAGTAATGTTCTGAACAGCATCAAAATTATAAACCAACATATACCGAAGTAAAAGTTCTTTGCAGATAGATATATACACAAATTTCCTCAGATATTTTAACAAAAATATAATTTCATTAAAAGTGTCTAAGCTGTACTTTAATGGAATATATGTACACACATATATACATATATACATACATATACATGTGTGTATATCCCATTCCATACATATATGCATATATTTTACACACATCTATATACATAAAATTTTCTTACCAGTATTTTTGAATACTACATGAGTTGGTCTATCCTTCATTACAAGATCCAAAGCTGATAAGCCTTCCTTATCTTGAATATACAAACTAACACCATGCTAAAAATGAAAAAAAAAAGTGTATATATATATTTGTATGTATAACCATTTACCTATAATCAGTAATTTCTAATTCTTCTTAATTAAAAATCCAGATGATTAAGATCATTAATATAGTTTTAAAAAAACATTTAATAGCCATTATCTCCTATGACCATACACATTTTTTTTTAACACACAGAAGAGAACTAAGAATTGTCAAATATCCTATGTTTGGTGGACTAAGGACTCGAAAACATGAATAACTTTTAAAATCAAAATGAACTAGATGTGAAAGTTTTCCATGGTAAGGCAGTTTGGGTTGTGTTGGGAATTGCCCTGCCTGGTTTCAGAAACTGTAATCCCCTATGGCTAAGGCTGAGTGAGAGACCTTGGGACCCCAAACCACTAAGGAGACAAAGCTTATCTCCCTGGCACAGGTGCTGCCTCTGCCCCTTTTACTTCACCCTACTTGGCCCTGAGCCTGACCAGTTAGCCAATGATGGGTAAGATTCCTCAAGGGAGGAACAACCTAAGATCGTCATGGTCATAAAGGGGTCCCCAGGGAAGGACTTGGGGGGCTATAAAAAAGGGGTGATGGATCCTCACCCTGTCGGTTTTGACATAGTCTGAGTCCTCATTCTGTTTGCAAGAAGTCTGCTAATCTCTTGGCTGCCTTACTTAAGCCTGAAACAACAACAGAGGGTGGTATAGCCCTGTGCTGGAAAGGGCTGGTTGGGGCGGGGGGAGTGGATCATACCTAAGAAAGAATGCATAAGATCTTGTGAAACCTGTTTTGCTAAGAATGCCCTCAATTTTCTGATAAGGGTCCAAGCAGGAAATGAGTTTGCTTCCCAAAGTTTTATAGCCTTTAGCTAACTGATCCTGACTCAGAATAAGCCCTCAGAGTTCTTTGTATGGTATCTATGTTATCTATTGTTTGATCCCTACTGCCTGACAATGATTGATGAGCTTTGCCTGTATTCCTGTGCAAACTGAACCCAATAAAAGCCCATTGAGGAAAAGGTTCCTGGCCCTTTTCCTTTGAGAGACTGGCCACCTTTCCTCCCCAAGTAGATCATATCTTGGTAGACTTATTCTCATTTGTGGTGGAGAGGGAGGCCTTGCAGGCAGAGCCCCCTCACAGGGTTGCCCAGAAGACTAGCTCAGGCTCTGTGTCAGTGTGCACACACACATATGCACACTGTTTGGTATATAAAAAGCAACATTCTGTGTCCAGGTAATGTCTGTAAAGATTTCAAGGCAATGGCAGAAAACTACCTACAATTAGGATTTACTCTTCCCAAACACAATGTGATCAATTATGCTCCATATCTTTTTGCCTTGGATTCTACTGTGTTGGGAACCGCCCCCTGCCTAGTTTCAGAAGCTGTAACCCCAGTATGGCTAAGGCTGAGTAAGCAACCTCAGGACATAAGCCACTAAGGAGACAAAGGTTATCTCCCTGGCAGGGACACTGCCTCTGCTCCTTTTACTTCACCCTGCCTGCCCCCCAATGCTTGATTGGTTAGCCAATGATCAGTAAGATTCCTCAAGGGAGGGATGACCTAAGACAGGTATGATCACGGGCCCCCAGAGAAGGACTTTGGGGGCTATAGAAAAAGGGGGTGATGGACCCTCGCCCCTCGGCTTTGACATAGCCTGAGTCCTCATTCTGTCTGCAAGAAGTCTTCTAATCTCTTGACTGCCTTACTTCCCCTGCCTAACTTAAGCCTGAAACAATGACTTAAGCCTGAAATAATATGGGAGGTGGGTGCTGCCCTGTGCTGAAAAGGGTGGGTTCCCTAGGGCGATCAGGCCTAAAAAAGAGTGCATAAAATCCTATGAAACCTACTTTGTTAATAGTACCCTCAATTTAAATAATAAGGGACCAAGCAGGAGGTAAGTTTGTTCCCCAAAGTTTTATGGACCTTTAACTATCTGCCCCTGACTTAGAATAAGACCTCAGATTTCTTTGAATCTTATCTATTATTTAATCATTTCTGCCTGACAATGACTGATGAACTTTATTCCTGTGCAAACTGAACCCCAAAAAAGCCTGTCAAGGCAAGGGTTGGGGCACTCTCCTCTTGAGAGAGTGGCTGTGCCATCCCTTTTCCTCCACAGGACTCAGTAGACCCTGTGAATTTGTCTCATATCACTGAGTCATCACAGTCCACATACAACGACAGCCTGGATAGTTATAGGGTGAGATGAACCATAAAGTTTTTAAACTCCTAACTGGGACATGTTGGCATACCCTGTTTTGGATTACTCAGGAAAGAGAAATCCCCTCTAACCTCATAACAAAGGATTCTAATACACTAAAACCAATTTTAAATTTTCTTTGCTCCAGATGGTTACTATACCTGATTTCACAAGGATTGTCAATGAACATTAAACACTCAAGTTAGTGAGTAAATAAGTAAAACAAAAATCAGAAGTGATCTAAGATTTTAATAAATTTAAAATTGTATGTTGACTACTGATTTTAAAAAGTTAGGCATAATAAATCCATCTGGGATTGGTACAAAAAAATAAAATACCTACAAATTAACCTAACCAAGGATATAAAAAGACTTAAAAAATTGTTGTTAGGATACTGAAGAAACTGAAGACATAAATAAATGGAAGCACATACTGTCTTCATGGATAGAAAGAATTAATATTAAAATGTCCATACTACCCAAAGCAATCTATAGATTCAATGCAATTCCTATCAAGATTCCAATGATGTATTTCACAGAACTAGAACAAATATTTCAAAAATTTATATGGAACAACAAAAGGGCCCACATAGCAACTGTAATCCTGAGAAAGAACAACAAAGTTGGAGGAATCACACTACCTAATATCAAACTATACTACAAGACCACAGTAATCAAAACAGTCTGGTACAGGCATAAACACAGACATACAGATCAATGGAACAGAATAGAGAGCTCGGAAATAAATCCATACCTTTATCGTCAATATTTGACAGAGGAAGCAAGCACATACAACTGTCTAAAGATAGTGTATTCAATAAATGGTGATGAGAAAATTGGACGATATGTGCAGAAAAATGAAACTAGACCCCTTCTTACACCACACACAATAAATTCAAAATGGACTGAAGACTTAAATGTTAGGCCCGAAACCATAAAAATTGTAGAGTAAAACATAAGCAGCAGTTAAGATGGTTTTCAAGGGTACGTAACCCACTGTCTTCTTAGTTCCCCAGACATTTGAATAAAGTGCCCATAAATATTCAATCCCTGACTCTACTTATAGGTTCTGGTAGTGACAGGCAGTACGAACACCAACCTTTCCAGTTTTAAAAACACATATGAACAATGTGACAAATACAAGTACTTGTATGTACAAGTACATTGTGGAAGTACGTGGACACAGATACTATTTACAGAAGCAGCCACAAACATAACTCAGGAAATTAAAAAAAAAGAAAAGAAAACATAGGTAGCAAAATCTTGGACATTGCTCATAGAAATATTTTATCAGATATATCTCCCTAGGAAGGGAAACAAAAGAAAAAAGCAAATAAATGGGACTACATCAAACTAAAAAGTTTTTGCACAGCAAATGAAATCACCAACAAAATAAAAAGACAACACACAGAGTGGAAGAACACAGTCACCAATACATCTTATGGGTGAATATCCAAACTGTATAAAGAACTTACAAAACTCAACAGCAAACACCCAACCCAATTAAAAAGTGGGCAAAAACCTTAAATACACACTTCTCCAAAGAGGACATACAGATGGCCAACAGACATATGAACAGATGCTCAATGCCACTAATCATCAGGAAAATACAAAATAAAAGCACAATGAGATATCCTCCCACACCAGTCAGAATAGCTATCATCAGTAAATCAACAAACAACAAGGGCTGGTAAGGATGTAGAGAAAAGGGAACCCTTTTGCAATGTTGGTGGGAATGCAGACTGATGCAGCCACTGTGGAAAGCAGTATGGAGATACCTCAAAAAATTAAAAATGGATCTGCTTTTTGACCCAGTGATCCCACTTCAGAGAATATAGCCGAAGAAACCCAAAACACTAATTCAAAAGAACATAAGCACCCCTATGTTCATTGTAGTGTTATTTACAATTGCCAAGAAATGGAATCAGCCCAAGTGGCCATCAGTAGATGAGTGGATAAAGCTACTATGGGACATTTACACAATGGAATACTATTCGGCCATAAAAAAGAAGAAAATTTTACCCTTTGTAACAGTATGGATGGACCTGGAGAACATTATACTAAGTGAAATAAACCAGTCAGAGAAAGACAAATACCATATGATTTCACTCATATGTGGAATCTAATGAACAAACTGAACAAGGGACATGGGGACAAACTCATAAAGGGAGAGCAGGATGACAGCTGGGGGGAGGGAGAGTTGAGGTTGCAGAGGAATTGAGTAAAAAGGAAAAAGGACTCATGGACATGGACAACAGTATGGTGATTGCTGGGGAGAACAGAGTAAAGGGGACTAAGTGTTGAAGGAAAAAAATTACAATAAAATTAAATCAAAATAAACAAATGAACAAACTCATGTGGGAAGAGGTAGCTTGGCCTTTTTCAGGATATGAAGTTCAGGTTCCAGGGCATGGTGTTCCAAGCTATGAATAACAAATGGATCCCAGATACTTAGATCCCTGGAGAGTTCATTTTGTAAGTTCTATCAATATGTCCTAAACTTTATTTATACCAACTGGACACTAAACTTATTAAACTATGTACATTTGCATTACCCTAAGTAGCTACAACCTGAATAAAGAACTAGGGATTATTTTTATTTTAGAGCTCCCTAGAAATGGTGGGCTCTGACACTTTAATGTGCACATCTTAAACTCTAAAGGTAGAAGGAGACCAGCTGTAGTCTATCTCATTTCTTTAAAAATCAACTCTTTACATAGCCCCAAAAGAGTAGATAAATTCATTAGTTTTATTAAAAAGCATCTATGCATACACCAGATTTATAAGCCTGAGAATTTCATGTCAGTGCCCTACAAAAAGCAGCACATGGACTTCAGACAAATCTATTCCACTGTTAATACTACTGGAGATGTTCGAATGCAAATACAGAAAACTGGTTTTGGTTGACTGTCTTCTGCAAAAGCAAAGCATAAGACAGACTGGCATGCAGGTGATTTCCATGGGAAGACAGCCTAGAATGCAGTGGCAAGAAACCAAAAGAGTAAATCAAGGAAGGAGGAAAAACCAATATAAGAATGTGTTATCTACTAGGCCACTATTAAGGAGGCTAGTGTATGATCTCACCAGGACATTCTGGGGACCTTATAAAATACATCAGAGAATAACTGTCCAATCCAGGGACAAAAGGAGGAAGTATTTACCACAAGTTCTCATTCTTCATTAATGAGAGTTGCTCTACAGGGGTTTTAATGCTCCTGTACTTTTGACTGGTCATTCATTTGCCAAGCTGGAATGAATAAACTAAGAGGCACTGCAGTACACACTAGGAACAAAATGCAAATTAAACCCACAGAAACTGCTAGAAGCCTGTGTATAACTTGGTCACCACAGCTGGGGCTGGAATAAGAGATAAGGAGGCCAAGATGACCTAAAATGGTTCAGCAGAAGCATCTGATGCACTAATCTTTCCAAACTGGTTATGAAATTAAGTTGAATTAGTTTAATATGGCTCTCTGGCTATTGCCACCCATATATTACCAAAAATGTCAGGATCAAAAGACTATCTTGAGGCAACATAATTTCTGGTGGGGTAAAATAGGGATATAGTCTATTCTCCTTCTTTCAAAAAAAAAAATAATAGTTTTAAATAAAAAAATTACACTTACCTTCAGTAGAGACCAAGCACAATCAATATGTCCATAAAATATGCTTCTGTGCAAAGCTGTCCATCCTGACTCCTTATCTTTCACCAATGGATCCACTCCTTTCTCAAGAAGCCATTCCAACACTCCTTTCTTCCCACAGGAGGAAACAAGGTGGAGGGCATTTCTGCCAAAGGCATCCGTGATAGTTGCAGCATTATAACAGTGACTGGAGAGAAAGGCCTTAATCTGGCTTTCACTCCCCTTGGTTACCACAGAAAGGACATCCAAAGCATGCTTCAGGGATCGACACTTTGATGTGCAGTCAGGGATGGAAGAATTCATCCTAATTGTTTTTATACTGCTTACTTCTTCAGAATAGTCAATGAGACTAATTTTAAAAAATGAAAAAACCAGGACACAAAGGTGGTATTCAGAAAAATGTATAGAGAATAAACGGCCTGTTTAGGATTATAATTTAAACCCTCATAGCAAGAGTACAAAACTATAAATCTTTGTATAATTGATTTTGGCACTTAAATCAAAAAGTTATAAATAGCACTATAAAGTTTATATCAAATACAAGTTCTTTTTTAAAAAAGCTTTCCACAGTTTATAAATTACTCTTGGAGTCAAGCACCAAGGGGGAGTGAGGAGGGGAACTCCCCCTCCACACTGTCTGATCCTCTTAAATATCCATAATTGCAAGGGTGACCTGTAAGAGAAGGGGAAAGAAAGAGAAAGTAAAAATACAAAATCTCTCTCTCCTCAAGTACTTCACAATACAACTACCTCTATATTTAACTGCCTTTAATTCCTATTTCAAAAAAGGGTCTCACAACTTTCACCTTCACACCTAGTGTATTCTGTTGCTATATGTCAGTATCAGTCATCCTCACAGGCTTTTCTTCAGTCTCATGTTTAAGGTAACCTCTAGTCTACACTCCGGAGTCCAACTCTTTTCTTTCAAAACTTTCACTCTTCTCTCCTGTATTTTTACACTCTTCTGGCTATATCCCCACAATTTATAAACAAACTTGACTCTACCATCTTTACAGGATTTTCATCTCAAAACTTTACCCCTTCAAACTAAAAACACCACCACCACAATAACCAACACTCTCAACATTTAGTTTTTACTGAGTCCCAGATACTGTGCTAATTGATGTTCTCTCTACCTAGAAAGTTCTTCATCATAGGAGATGATAATTAAAGAACAAGTGTCAAAACAACTAGAGAGCTACATGGAAAAAAAAATAACTTTAAATATTTACTTTATTCCTTCAACCCATATAAATTCTAGATGGCTCAAAGACAAACATAAAAAAAATGATATAAAAGCACTAGATGAAAATACAGACTTTTTTTTACAATCTCAAAGCAAAAAAAGAACTTCCTTAGTATGACCTGAAACCCAAAAGTTATAAGCAAAAAATTAACAAATTCAATCACTTTAAAACATACATGGGAAAAAATTTAAAGACAAAAAAATAAGAAAAATCTTCCTTTATACTCTCTACAAATCATTAGGAGGCCAACGGAATAAAAATCAAAGAACATGACCACATTTCTCCAAGAAAAAAGGAAATTTAAATGGATTTTTAAAGAGAGGCTTACTTCATACATAAGAAATGCAAATTAAAACTATGATAGGTCCATTTTTCACCTATCAGAATGTCAAAAATTAAAAAAGGTTGCTATTACTATGTATTGATAAAGTTGTAGAGAAATGTGAACTCTACACCATGATTGGTGAGAGTATAAATTAGAAATTAGAAATTGCTCTCTCTATGGAGAGCAATTTAAGAGTATTAGGTTGGACAAAAGCCCATTTAGTTTTTTCCGTAAAATAAAAGACACATTTTTCATTTTCACCAATAACTTTATTGATTCGGATATTTAGAGTATGTCAGCTATCTCCCACTATTGGCTTCTAGTGGGTAGAGGCCCGGGGTGCTGCTAGAACATCTTCCAATGCATAAAACAGCCCCACAGCAAAGAATTATGTAACCAAATGTCAACAGTACCAAGAAACTTCGCAAAACACTTTGACATGTGCAATCTGTCACAGCACCTTCTCCACACACTGCACAAATCTTTTTTTGCATTTCAGTTGCATCTTTACCTTTCTTGAAATAATAAAGCATAATATGTCACTAATGTTGTGTACTGTCTTCCATCTTCAATATTAAAAGGGCTGCACAAATTCTCACCAATTTTGATAAGTTTTTTTAAATGCACACTGATATGACAGCTGTCACAATATAATCTAACAAAACTATTTCAAATGAAGTTAAAGACAACTAACCACTACTACAGCCACTGTACAGACAAAAATGAACTTTTTGGCCAACCCATTATTTATCAAGATATAAAATATGCAGTCCTTCTGACCCAGACAATTCTACTCATAGGAATTTATCCCATTAAAATATACCTGTGTGTGAAATGGCATAAGTACAAGGACATTCATTGTATCATTGTTTAGAACAGTAAAGCATGGGAAAAACCTAAATAGTTAAAAGAAATTATGGTATATCCATGCAATAGAATATTATATATGTATCGAAAAGAATGAACCAATTATATAATTTCTATCAAATAATATAAAGTATATATTTTTAAATGTCTTTTAAAATGAGATGCATTTGTAATATCATTTGTACATACCTATCAAAAATTGTCTAGAAGAATACAGAAGAAAATGGTTAATAGTGGTTGCTCTGAGGAAGGGTACCAATGGTTGGTGCCAGAAATGGAAGGCAGACTCTTTACTATTAACCCCTTTTTAATGCTTTACCATGTGCATATATTCCTATTCAAAAACAAATGTCTAAAAAATATATATGCTAATATATTGATTGGAGAGGTCACAGGAAAGTATAGAAAACTCAATCATCATATATGAGCCTCTAGCTTCCTTTTTTGCAATATGCTACCCTATCTGCTTTGCTTTATTCAGATATGGAGAAATACAATATCACTTGTCAACTATTTGATAACCTACTGTTTTTCCATTTCTTCACTTCCTGTTAGAAATCTAACCACCAATATATTATTTTATATGTAGAATGTACTACTTTATCCTAAGCATCTCTCATCTTTTTATTTAACATCTTCTAATTATTTGTCTTCTCCTTTCATTATTTTTGTCCTCTAGATTTTAAATGAGTAGTCAATTCATTTATACTGCCTAGATATTTTAAGTTTTTATAGTAGACATTGTATGTTAATTCTCTTCCACAAGGTATCAAACTATTATAAATACTTATATTCTTCAAAATGCTTTATTCATTTTGTTTTTAAAATACACATTTTGGCCCTGGCTGGTGTGGCTCAGTGAATTGAGCGCTAGTCTGTGAACCGAAAAGGTCACTGGTTTGATTCTCAGTCAGGGTATATGCCTGGATTGCAGGCCAGGTCCCTAGTTCGGGAGCATGAAAGGCCAATCATCGATGTATCTCTCGCACATTGATGTTTCTCTCCCTCGTTTTCTCTCTCCCCAGTAAATAAAATCTTAAAATATACACACACACACATATATATATACTTTGAATGACAAGAAAAAAGTTATTAAAAGACTATATGGAGGGACATACATGAGTTTTCTATATGTATAGGGGAAATTTTTGTGTGCCACAGATATGAAACAGTCCAAACCTGCAATGTCCACTCCTATTCCAAACTATACGAAGAGTCAGAACCCCTAAATCTAACTAGTTTTTAACTACTCTGATTCACCATTGGGAAATGATAGCACAGAACTAGAAGATTCCTCATCTTTATAGCTCTAGTTCCATCTCAAGTCTATAAGCTTTATAATTTAATATAGTACTTATAAAAAACATTCCCCCTTAGAATACTAATTTGAACCACAAAGTGACATAAAGAAAATGGTACCACAGTCTTGAGTAATTTAAAAATGTTAAAAAATGGAACATATGGTATATAGCAAAATTCAATTTAGTTAATTTCATTCTGTTGAGGCTCTAAAATTTTGTCATCATTGTGTTTTCAGTGTCTTTGAAATACCTGAAGCAAACTACTTATTGGTGAACCACTCAAACCCTGCATAAAAGAATTTAAGATACAGCAGAAAAGAATTCCCTAATTTATTACTATATGCAATTTAAACATTTAAAGAGAAAATAAAATATGTTAAATATAAAAGTAGTATCACTTAAAGTATGTATCTACCTATAGAGAGAAGTACACAGAACAAATACCATGAACATTAATACATTAATATGGAAGTGACTAAGAAGTAGCATCTATTAGAGCCCTACATATTTCTATTCAAATATAGCAGTGCCAGCTGTTACCAATTATGTAACTCTAAAGATTGCATAATCTCTCCAAGCCCTCATTTCTTCATCTGAAAACAGAGACAATACCACCAACCTCAGAGTCACTCTTATGATAAATAAATAAAACTGCTAAGCATGGTGCCTGGCACCAAATATGCATTCAGAAAAACAGTAGTTTTTATTACTATTATTTCTTCAGCAATGAAAAGGTAACACATTTTTAATCCCAAAGTTCACAGTTGAGTTTCACCACCTCCACTACCTAGTTTCCTTGCACACTTCTCCAATGAAACCATGCAGCCAATGACCTTGAAACTGCCAAATACTTTCGGGTGTTTTCAGTTCTTATCTTACTTGACTGTCCTGTTGATTCATCAACAGCACACTCTCCTACAGAAATATAAAGGGATGCTGAAAACACAAGGAACCAATGAAGCATTTAAGCAAGAGATCTTTCTCTCCTATCACATCTTCCAAAGGCTTTATTACCCCTTCACCTGATCTTTAAATGTTGGGCTTCTCTCAATGTCCCATTTTCAGTCTTCTTTTCCTCTCTACTTGATATTCCCCCTGGATAATTTCAATCTCTCGTGTTAACGTTAACCTTCATGCTCATAATCCCCAAATCTGTTTCCTGCCCTCATGTCTCTCCTAAATTCCAGGCTCATATATTTCCAATACCTAGTGTAAATCTAATTTATGCATTCAACAAATGGTTACTAAAAACAAAGAAAAGAAAGGAAATACATATTAAACATCTAATACATACTGAATGTTTTGTTGAGAACCACCCTGTCTGGTTTCAGAAGCTGTAATCCCCCATGGCTAAGGCTAAGACACTTTGGGACCATAAGCCACTAAGGAGACAAAGCTTATCTCCCTGGCAGAGGCACCGCCTCTGCCCCCTTTCACTTAACCCTGCTTGACTCCAGGCGGATGACTGGTTAGTCAATGACGGGTAAGATTCCTCAAGGGAGGGATGACCTAAGACAGACGTGGTCATGGGGGACCCTCAGGGAAGGACTTGGGGGCCTATAGCGAAAGGGGGTGATGGACCCTCACCCCCCGGTTTTGACATAGCCTGAGTTCTCATTCTGTTTGCAAGAAGTCTCCTAATCTCTTGGCTGCATTACTTCCCCTGCCTGATTTAAGCCTGAAACAATGACAGAGGGTGGTGCTGCCCTGTGCTGGAAAGGGCTGGTTCCTGGGGGGTGATCAGGCCTAAGAAAGAATGCATAAGATCCTGTGAAACCTGTTTTGCTAAGAATGCCCTCAATTTTCTGATAAGGGTCCAAGCAGGAAATGAGTTTGCTTCCCAAAGTTTTATAGCCTTTTAGCTAACAGACCCTGACTCAGAATAAGTCCTCAGAGTTCTTTGTATGGTATCTATGTTATCTAGTGTTTGATCCTTACTGCCTGACAATGATTGATGAGCTTTACCTGCATTCCTGTGCAAACTGAACCCAATAAAAGCCCACTGAGGAAAAGGGTCTTGACCCTTCTCCTTTGAGAGACTGGCCACCTTTCCTCCCCAAGCAGATCATGTCTTGGTAGACTTATTCTCATCCGTGGCAGATGGGGTGGGGAGGGGCGGATATTGGAGAGAGCCTGTGGGCAGAGCCCCCCCACAATATTTTTAAGTCACAGAGAAGTTAAATAAACCACCCAAATCATACCACCAGTAAAAGAGGAGTCATAATTCAAACACAGGTCTGTTTAACAGTCAAGTCCAAGCTATGTCTACAACACTACACTATTTCACAGTGCATCCACAAAGTAGGGCACAAAGTACTAGGAATACAAAAGTAAATACATTAAGATGATAAATACAGTTTCATGAATAATACTTAGGTGAAAGTATAGCTCTTTTTATTTTTATTTTTAAATATGACAACTAGTCTTTTTTTAATTTTATTTATTTTTAGAGAGGGGGAGGGAGGGAGAGAAGAACATTGATTCGTTGCCTCTTGTAAACAAGCCAACCAAGTACAAAGCCTTCATCCCAGGTACGTGCCCTGACCAGGAATCAAACCTTTCGTTTTGTGGAATGATGCCCAACCAACTGAGTCACACTGGTCACGGCAGAGGTTTAGCTCATTTAACAACTGCATTGATTCAGTACAATTTATTATCTATTACCCATTCTCTACCATCTAATGGTAGCAGTTTGGTGGAGGAGACTGATTTTATTTAAGCAAGTAATTAAAATATATCATGATTATAAACATATTATGGTTAAGATAAAACAAGAGACTCATAGGAATAGGGAGTGGACAAAAGGGGTCTGGGAAGGACCTGCCACAGGAGATGTTTAAACTAAGACTTAAAATGAGTATGTTTGCCTGGTAAATTCAGGGTGGGTGGGCATTTCAGGCAGAGAAAACAGACAATATAAAAAGCTCTAGGATCACCCTGGTCCATTCAGACAGAAATGAGTGAGGCCTAACATATACACAAAGATGGACAAGATTATGGACAGCCTTATCTGCCCTTTTTAGGGATAAAGAAAATAAGCAATTCTGAGACAAATTTAGGATCTTAAAAGATGTAATAACTCCCAGGTTTCTGGCTGATTACAGACTAAGCAACCAGGAAGGAAAGTAAGGATATATACCATGAAAATGAGAAAAACAAACCTAGGCCCTGGCTGGCACAGTTCAGTGGATTGAGCGCAGGCTACAAACCAAAGCATCACAGGTTCAATTCCCAGTCAGGGCACATGCCTGGGTTGCAGGCCATGGTCCCCAGCAACCGCACATCGATGTTTCTCTTGCTCTTTCTTTCTCCCTCCCTTCCCTCTCTAAAAATAAATAAGTAAAATCTTAAAAAAAAAGAAAAAGAAAAACAAACCTAAACAAAGGAACAAATAAAAATTAAAGTTAAAAATGTGCTTTAGTCTTGGCTGGTGTGTCTCAGTGGATTGAGTGTTAGCCTGTGAACTGGAAGGTCACCAGTTCAATTTTCAGTCAGGGCACATGTCTGGGTTTCCGGCCAGGTCCCTGGCTGGGGCGTGCAACAGACAACCATTTATTTTGAAGTATCTCTCACACATCACTGTTTCTCTCCCTCTCTTTCTCACTCCCTTCTCTCTCTAAAAATAAACAAATAAAATCTTTTTAAAAATGTGCTTTCTATGTGATAGAGACAAAGTGTTTCTAAGAAACTGAGTTGGAGGAGTACATCTAACTACAGGCAAATATTCGACTATAAGGCTGGTCCACCAAAAAGGTGTTAGTCGGTGGAGGTTGAGCCCTCAACAATGGCTCACAATCCTACTAATGCTTGGTTAAGAGTTCAGTTCTTCTTAAAGCACAAATCTGATCATGCTATTCTCTGAGACCACAATAAAATGAGTCATAATCTTTTTGTTAGTAAAAATCACAACACCTGTAAAGTGCAATAAAACAAAATATGCCTGTATTTCATGTATTAAAAAGTCTTGTGACTTCAGGAAGAGGATGCCAATTAGCATACAAAGTTCAGACTCTGAATATTGAACACCTAGGCTAACCCAGGTATACCACTAACTAGCTAAATGACCCTGGGCAGGTCACAATTTCCTAAGCTTCAAATCTCTCATTTGTGAAAAGCTGGTAACAACTATTTATCTTCTGAGTTGTTCTGAAAAAAAATAATGAGGCAATTCATTCATACATAAGCACGTAACAAATATTAAGAAAAACAGGGAAAAGGAGACATATTGGTATGCAGGTTAGAAAATGGCAAAACTATGACAAACTATATGGAAAACTATAAGCATTCTGCTTGGAATGTTTTTCACCCAAACCTTTACAGGGCTGCAAATCTGACCATGGTTTACAAACATCTACCACCTTTCAAACTTAATGTGTACAAGCATATTGTTTTACATATATTAACTTAGTGCTCTTTTCAGCCTAGTTATTGCTCCTGTATATGATTGGCTCCATTTTACAATGAGGAAATTGGTGTAGAAGTTTAAGTAATCCACCCAAAATCACAGGTAGAAAGGAAGACTCTAAATTACCTATTCTACTCTACCCAAAATACTCCCTTAAAATGCAGGTAGAAAACCTTCAATAAGAAGTAGAATATTGTTGTTGAAAAAAATCATCCTTATTTATAGCCACAATTTAAAACTTCTTTAGAGCCCAACAACATGATGCAACAGTCCTCTATCCTCTGTCCCCTATCCTTCCCAAAAAGAACCAGTCCCTTTCCACTCAGTCAGCTCACACTGAATTTAAGAGTAGGATCCACAGAGTGGACTATAACGGTGTGACCCCACGCAGGGGAAAATGTCTCGAGGAATGGCTTCACATTTAAGGCTCGGGGCTTTAAGGGAAGTGGTTCAGGAAAACTATCTGAAACTAGCAAGCCAGAGCGTCGGAGGGCGTGTCAGGCAGGTACACAACTTAGCCCGCCTGAAGACCATTCATTAGCTGAGGGAGGTGGTGGGACTAAGGCTGCATACCCCAGACACTGCGCCCGCCCAGTGTCGTCTGGCGCGAGGCAGGGTATCAGTGATGCTTCCTCCCCTCACCACGGTCCACCCGCACTCTCTGGAAAGGGAATACTGTCCCGCTGGCCCCCGGGTGAAGGGGCACCTTCCCCTCAGCCCTTCCCACACTGTTGGGCAGTGCTGAGCCCTCCCTACCAGTCGCTAGATGAAAGTGCGCCGGCGGTCTCCGTGGGTTGGGCACAGGGCCACGCAGGAATTCATTCTCAGTGAAGCAAATGGGAGGAACTGAAGGGCGCCAGCAGAGAACAGGACCCCAGACCCTGAGGCGCTCTGTTGGCGGCTGCAGCTACAGCCGAGACTACAGGCACCGGGAAGGGGCCCAGGGAGAAAGGGCCGGGGAGGGCTGTACTCAGTAATAAGACAGGCGTTGATTGGCTGGGGCTTGTATATGCCTCATGAGGATTGGTTGCTGTCTGCCCAGAAGGCATCGCGTGGCAGCTCCTAAGCTGTGGCTTTTCCCTTAGAGCTGGGAGGGAGCACAACCCCACAGGCCTTGGGACTACGGTTGCAGCCAGGGGGCGGAGAAAGGCGGCGGCTAGGGACAGGGGCCAACAGCTGAGGTGGAAATGCCCTTTTGGAATCTGCTGTCACGGAAGTAGGAATGTTGCTCTCTCGACAGCTGGAGACTCAGAATTCAGGATAAACTTGGGTGGAGAGACAGAGCTCTGGAGACCCAGCCAAATGCTCTCGGCTGCCGGTCACCACACACAGCAGAAGCCAAAAGCTAGGGATCTGGCACAGAATTGTTTCCTCCTGTTGCCCTATTAGTGGGGTAAACGGAATGTCAAAGGCTCTGTCCAGAAAGGACACAGCCTCGCCCCTCCATGGCTTGGGCATACACCTAGATTATCTGGGAGGTACTCCCTTGGTCAGAATGTGTCACTGCCTCCATAGGTCTTCTGTGTGACCGGCGGCAGACCTGGGTCAAGCCATTCACCAGGTCACGCCACTCTGTGCTGATCTAAGGCTTGCATTACTCTTTAAGACTGCTTCCAATGGAGTGTTTTAAAAGTGATCAAATAAAAAAAAAAAGCGGGGGTGTGGGGAGGAAAATAGCCAATAATCGATATTGCCGAATGGAAAACGTAACTGCTGCGGAATGCCTCATACATTAGGCACTCAGTGTTTGTTTAAAGAAGGCAGTGTGACCCACAACAAAGAACACTACAAGTTAGGGGTTGGGCATACAGCTCTGCCACGCTGTCAATGACGCAAACCTGTAGTTTCTCATCTGTAAAACGAAGGAGTTGCACTTTACTCTCTATTTGTAGCCTTCCTTGTGGAATTCCAAAGCCATAGGGCTGGTTAGGGAGAATAGCTAACTCCCCTGTTACCCTTTTCAATACAATATTCTGTCTCTTTTCCCCTTATTCTAGGTGCCTTACTTCCTACTTTAACAAGTGATTTTGAAAATAAGCTATACCTATGATGGCTAGTATATTCATTTTCAAAGAAGCTAGTAATGTCAAGTAAAGGTCATAATGTAGATAAATGCATTGACCTGTTTACATCTTTTATCTAACTCCTATTTGGATCCAGGCAAGGTAATTTGCTTTTGTGAAGCCTCAGTTTCCTCATTTGTAAAATAGGGGTAGTAATGAATTTTAGGGTCATGAAAAAGCAATTATATGGATAGAGATGTATAGCATGTAGTAGAATGCCTACCACACAATGACACATCATAAAGAGCAAATGTTACTTTTTATAAGTAAAAAAGTATTTCCCTAGCAGTGGAATTACTCAAAACAGTCATTCATTCATTTTAACAATTGCCAAGTGTCAGGCACATGTGCTAAGCACCGGGGATCCAATAGTGAACAAAAATATATACAGACCCAGATAATCTCAAATGTAAAAATTGATTGTAATTTTTACAAGTACTGCAAAGAATATTATGATAAATTTAATTTAACTTCCCAAAGAAGTGACACTTGAACTAAGATTTGAAGAATGAGTAGAAGATACCTAGGTGAAGCAAAAAAGAGAAGACCTTTATGGACCAATGGATGTGTAATTACTCTCCATTTCCCTGGAAAGTTAGGTGCCTTCAAAGACACTGGTTATTTTCAGGACAGAATATTGAAATGATTAGGAAATAGTACAAACAAAATACAATTAAATGACAAATGCATTGTAGATGTGGTTAGGGAACGAAGAGATAAAAGTCATTTTCTCTTGACTTTTAAAACTTCTTTTGTGTTTACACATAGAAGAAAGGGAAATATACCAATCACAATGATTATCTCTGTGAAATTATGAATGATTCTTATTTTCTATCATTTTGAATTTTGTAATTTATTTTTATTGGCAATGATTAAATGTTACTTGATTGATTTTAAAGAATCAGAATCTGGAAAATAGTCGATTGAAATTTCTTCTTAAAACTTTTTTTTAGATTTTAATATTTATTTTTAGAGAGAGGAGAAGGGGGCAAGAGAGAGAGAGAAACATCTATGTATGAAACATCCATCACTTGCCTCTCACACGTCGCCCACTGTGGACCTGGCCTGCAACCCAGGCATGTGCCCTGACTGGGAATCGAACCAGCAACTGTCTGGTTCACAGACCAGTACTCAATCCACTGATCCACACCAGCCAGGGAAGAAATTTCTTTTTTAAAAAAATGTTTAATTATTGACACTATTACAGATGTCCCCCTTTTCTCACCCTTTGCCCACCTCCACCCAGCTACCACCCTCCCTCTTCCCCTGGCCTTCAGCACACTAAAGTAGACTTAAAAGAAGAAATAAGTCTGGAGAGAAGAAATAATCTTTAAAATATTACAGTGATTTAGATAGGTAGAAGCAGAAAAAGAAGAGTCTGGGTAGCACAAATAGAATTGGAGATGAGGCCAGAGTAAAGCACTTCAGAAATGTTTTTAACCCACATAGCATTTGTAATAAACTCCCTAAATGCATTTTTTTTCAAAATAAATGAATAGGGCTATCTATAATCAAAATGTATTTTGCTGTCATTTAAGTTGTATAGAGGTAAGAAATGCCAGAGTAGCACCTACTTCAGCTGGTGACAGAAGAGAGAATATTAGAATTTGTATGGTTCAATAGATCAAAACCCAAACCTGATTAGGTTCTGCAAGAATGGTTATTACTACAGGAATGTCAGCAAAAGAGCTGGCATTCACAGTTTTTTTGCAAAACTGTGAAGCTTTCCCTGATGCCCTTTCCTAATAGTTGTCCGCTCCTCTCTACTACTTCTATAACTTACCCATATGTTTAGATTTATTAGTGTTTACATGTGTATACAGGAAAAGCAAGGGCTGTGGAGGCAGACTGCCTAGATATAAAATTTACTTCTATTCTTACCAGCTGCAAAACCTCATGTAACCAGGTAAGTTACATAACCCCTCTACACCTTGGTTTCTTCATCTCTAACATGGGTTCATTGTACTTCCTTTATAAAGTTCTTATGAGGTTTAAGTGAGATGCTTACTTGTAAAGCTCTCTTCATAGAACACTTTGCACTTAATAAAAGTTGACACACCTCAGCTCTTTTGGACGAGTGTATTTGCCTGGGAGCAATTGAGGAATGGGATGCTTCCACAAGAAGTGGCCCACAAGATGGCAGCATTTGAACGTAGCTTTAGGACTGTAACAACTTAAAAGCTTCAACAAATCTAAAAACTCAAGGCTAGTACTGGAGAAATTCAAGGCAAATTCAAAGCCTACGTAAAACAAGCAAAACTTGTGAGGAATCAAACCAGTAAATTCAGTAAGCTTTAGTAGTCTTTTATAATCAGAACAATATGAACACACCAAACTCTCCCCCTTTGCTATGACTAGGAATTTACGATATTGCTTTCTCATCCCACTTACCCAGAATTGCTTGTGTTCCTTCTTTATCTGTGTGGGGAGAAAGAAACTTTCCTCTCTCCTCAAGGTTCTTTTGGTTGGTCTAATAATCAAATAGACATGAGACAAAGTAGCAAAAGAAAATAACTGTGTTTAATGTACACACATGTATGTGAACCCATACATGACAGTCAGAGACCCCACATGCAGGGGAGATTAAAAGGTTAAAAGACAGAAAAGGAAAATGGGTATATAAGACATTCTGAGCTAGGGATGTGGTCAGGTACCTTGGGGGCTTCAAAGGGTTATTGCAGGACCATATGGAGAGCAGATGTTTAGTAAATAGAAGATAGTCCTACCCTAAAGATAGGTCAAAGCAGATTATAGATGATAATCTCTTATTATGGGCAGGCCCCCTAATTCAAGTTCTTCTAGGTAGTTAGGAGAAGGGCAGATGTTTCTCTTGAGCCTGCACCTAAAGTTGCCTTTAGCTCAAAACAACCCACATACCACAGATGCACATCTTGGGATGACTAGCTCTGAACCCCTATACCTAACTACATAGTTAAACAGGCTTTAACAAAAATATTACCACCACTTGCTTAAAGAAAAAAAAAAAGAAAAACAAGTTTAATTTTAAAATGGCAAACTGAACACCTACTGTAGCTTTTTCTTTATGCCACAAACCCCTGAACCTGGCAGAAAAGACATATTAAAAATAAATTCACAAGCGCATTAGAAAACAAGAAAGTTAGCCACTGATGGCCCAGAACTTATGAGGATTCCCTGACAGATGGCTAGAAGACTTGATTGAACAGAAGAAAAGATTGACACCTCTGAACAAAAAGAAAACAAGACTACTATGAAATGTGGTAGCAGCAACAAAAGAGTTTCACATCTACAAGTGGCTATTAGAAGCAAGGAGTCTACACTAAGCCACAAAGAAATTTAGTGAAGTATCATAGCAGAAGCAGTGGGCCAGCTGAAGCTTCCTCATCCCCTGTTCCGAGATAGCAGCAGAGATACCTGTAACCTATCTCTAGATAGCATATAGGACAGTACTCATGTGGCAGGTGACATCTGGAATAATCAGGAAATATAGGATACTTAGAATGTGAGCCACTAGCTCTTCCTGTTCAGCAGCACAGCCCACCCTTCCCCATACCTCTATTACTGACAGCTATTCAGGTGGTGGCCACAGATCTTATTCCTCCCCCCAGGGAGAATATACAACAAACATAGCCTCCTCTATAAACACTTTAAAAAAAATGAACCTCTAAAACACAGATAGATGACCACAAAACCGAGAATCACCAAATATTTTAGAAAAACCAACATCCTGAGAGATGTAAAATTACAGATCCAAGAAGCTCAGCAAGACTTAGGCATGATAAATACAAAGATAACTATGCCTAGAAACATTATAGTCAAATTGCCTATCTAATCTTTCTACATTTAGAAGCTAGAAAAAGATAAGTAAATCCAAAGTAGGTAGAAGAAAATAATATTCAGAAGTCAATTACATTGAATATAGAAAACCTATAGCAAAGTCAGTTTGTTCTTTGAAAATACCAACATTGATAAACCCCTTGCTATAATTAGTTATCAGGAAAAAAAATTGAGAACTGTGAATAATTTCCAGGGTTTGAGATTATACCATACTTGAAAAGCTAACAAGTTAGCCTGCTATTGTTTCACAGGTGCTGGCATACTATAAAATGCATCAAAAAATATAATTTGAATAAAGGGATCAATAGATGATAGATATATGATAAAGCATGTATATTAAAGTGGTAATGATACAATCGTAGCAGATATATAGTTATAGTATTATAGTGTAGTTACATGGAAATTCTTCCATGTTTGTTGTATGTTTAAAAATTTCAAAATGAAGAGTTGAAGGAAAAGAGATTTAAAAAGCATGCAAATCAATGATAATGCATGAATTTCATTTGGGTCATGATTAGGACATGTAATCTGTAAAAAAAAAGGTTATGATATACTAGGGGTAATTGGATCACTGACTAGTTAATTGTTAATTGTTTTTAGGCTTGTGTGGGAGATGCTGTCAGTTCCCAGGGCCTATAGTCCCTGCCCTTCCCACTTCAGTATGTGTTACCCAGAACTCAGTTGGCAGCACCTTCATTTCTTTGCCTGAGGGCTTTCTCTGCCTGCCAAAATCCTCTGCCTACTCATGTGGCTGCCTGCAGGTGCTGAGGAGTTAATGCTTGCTACAGCAGTCTTCTGCCAGTGTCTAACTTACAACTTTTCCTTTTCTGTCTCAATTCCCCACTCCTCCTCTTAAGTAGACTGTTTGCATTCAAGTCTTTGTTTTGAGGGTCAGATTCTAGAGGAACCCAAACTGTGATGTTGGGATACTGGCATTTTAGTTACTTTTTAAAGAGTTCTTAATTTTCAGAGATATACATTGAAATATTCACGGATAAAACTACAGTCTGGGATCTGCTTCAAAATAATCAAGTGTTAGTGGGAGAGTAGGTGCAGGTATAAATGAAAAAAATGACAGAATGATAATTGTTAAAGTTGAGTGACGGACATGGTGTTCATTATTCACTTCTGTCTACTTTGTAGATGTTCAAAATTATTCTGAAAATGACTTGTAGGAGCCAATAAAGATAAAAGATCTGTAGGCTTAAGCATAAATCCTGGCCTGGGCTCTGTTGTATGTTTAAAAATTGAAGACATTGGTTCAAAAGTTGACCAGAGATCTTGCACATGAATATTCATAGTGACCTTATTTCTAATAGTCCGAAACTAAAACAACCAGAATGTCCTTCAATAGGTGAACAGTTAAACAAGCCATGGTATATTCTTACCATGGAATACTATTACACAATAAAAAAAAAAGAACTAACTGTTGATATACACAATTACCTATATTGGTCTGAAGGGCAATATGCTGATTGAAAAAATATACTCAAAAGATCATACATTATTCTACTTACATAACATTCTTGAAATGACCAAAGTAGAGAGGTGGAGATAGATTAATAGTTGTGAGGGTTTAGGGACAGGAGGAAGTATGTGCAACTATAAAAGGGTAGCCAAACAAAGATGTTTGTGGTGATAAACCATTTTTGCATCTGAATTAGAGTGGTGGTTACATGAATCTACACATTTGCATAAACCTGTACACAAATACACACACACACACAACTGATTGCGTATAGAAATGGTAAAATCTGAATCTGTAGTAGGACCTATGGATGGTACCAATGCCAATTTGTTTTGAATTTGAGTTACCATGATATAAAATGTAACTATGAGGAGAAACTGGGTGGCAGGCATAAGGGACCTCTCTAAGTTAGTTTTCCTGGGAATCTATAATTATTGCAAAATAAAATGCTTTTCTAAAAAGTAAAGACATGGAAATACATTTTTTTAAAAGCATCTAGATTTCAATGTCAGGCAGGATAGATGCCCTAGCAGCCGAATCCCATATCCACTACTGACAATGGAAAAGTGCAAGCCTCCATTCCTCAGTCCAGAAGAGGAAAGGGTAGACAGAGTCTTCACTGTAAGGCCCAGTAGCCTAATATTCCCAGGCATGTAGCCTGTGAACCTGATTATAAAGCCCTCCTGGAGACTTGGTAAGGAGTCCAATATTTTAATAGCATTCCTTTTCTGCATAAACTAGACAATGTGGACTCTGTTGTTCACAGCTTTGAATGCTGGCTGATTTTTATTCTGATAGTTTCAATTGCATATCTTTAATTTCTGAGGGATTTTGAGAAGTGATAAGTAAAGCTAAAACATATCCCTACACACTGAAGCCACTAAGAAATTGATATCAGGCTAAAAAGTAATAAATGGATATGCAATACCCCTCAAGAATGTCTTTGTTATTTGCCTGATCATAGCTGCTTTGTTACCTCTGGAAGCAGAGAGAAGTCTGGGCTACAATTATTGATGACCCTCACCTTCTGACTTTTTTGTTTCCCTGAAATCCCTAAGAAACCAGAACTCTTGTGCATACATTTGTGTCAGGACATGGATTTTTCTTCACTACCTCACTAATGACATACAGTACTGCTCTCCCTCCCACCTTCTACGAGTGGACCATACTGGTTCTTACATGGTAGGAAGGCTGCTTGGGAACCCCTGCTGCTGCTAAGTATGCTTCAATAAGGGCTCTGAAAAGGGGATGTTGAAAAGAGCTTTACAATTTCCTTATAGTATAAGAAGATCAGGAACGGACAAGAGGACAAAGCAAAGGACCAAAGGAAAAAGTAAGAGAAAAACATGAAACATCTAATTCAGGGGGAAAAAAAGAAGACTTACAGAAATTATCTTAACCTAAGTAAAAGAATAATGAGAAAGAGAGCCAGGGCAGGATCTTTAAGGACCCCATAGTCAATATTTCCCTTATTACACTTATTACTGCTTTGCATTAAATGTATATGAAAGTTGGAATCCTTGTTGGTATTGGGATGTGTACCCAGTTCAGTCAGGTTACACTATGAAATTAATTCACAAGGCTTACAAAAGCAGACCTACACAAGCAACTTGATTGAAATAGAATTTTTCTTCTCCCCAAACAGAAATGACAGTTTTATTATACATCCCTCTCTTGAGTTTTGCATTTGTAAATAAAATGTAACTGAATAAGCACTTTCTAAAATTATTTTACGTAATTGTACAATGAGGCTTCCAAAAATGACCATGATAGAGAGGATCACAGAGGCACCCATGTTGTGACTTGTATAACAATTATTCTGTCTTGTCATTGTTCCTTCTATACCTTCTAAAATTTCCACCATCACATATTTAGAATTTCTAACAACAACAAAAACCACAGAGTAAAACAAAATAAAAAAAAAAGGACGTTGGGGTATCTCTGGGTGTGCCAAGGGCCACCATGAATTATCATCATTGTTAGGTTGGAGTTGCTCAAGAAACTGTACAGACTGAGTGAGCTGAGGAGAGCAGGGTTTATTAGTGGGGAATAAGAAGGAAAGTGAGGCCAAACAAGGGAGGTTGGGGAGCCAACCAAGGGAAGTTGGGACTTGCTCGGTTGTTCTCAGATCAGGGTTTTTAAATGCAAAAACCTGTGCTTGGGGTATTAGAGTCGATTGGCTAGAGCTAGTTGATGGGTGAAAGCTGCATCGTGTCATGCCGGATGAGCCGTCCCCAGACCCCTATCTTCCTGGGTATGGTCTGCAGGCAGCTTCCCACGGTGCCATTTTCTCACCTGGTGATTTTCATTCCTTCTAGCCTGCCTAGATCTAACAATCATCATTGCCTAATTTTCTTTGGTGCTTTCCAGTTTAGAAGTTACCTTAATATCCTTTGTTTCCCATTAATATTTTGATTTGTTATAATAACCCCAAGAAAGAAATGGGGACACAAATTATTATCAAAATATTTGAAATGAATCCTGGCTGGTGTGGCTCAGTGGGTTGAACACCAACCTGTGAACTAAAAGGTTGCTGGTGTAATTCCTGGTCAGGGTGTTACAGAACAGACCTGAGCCAGGGAGGGGAACAATATACTATTGCCAAATGGGCCCACCCTTGTGCTCAGGGAAAGATGTCTCTCAATGCCAGAAATAGGTGAAAAGCAAAGGGATTATTTATTTAAAGAGTTCTACAAAACTGACTTCCGGCCAAGATGGAAGCATAGGTGGATGTACCATGCCTCTACACACAACCAATTTAGGGAAAACAACAATTTACAAATAGAATAACATCCAGAAATGACAGAAAATTGATCTGAATGGAAGTCGGACAACCAAGAAGTTGAAATAGACCCGTTTATCCAGACCGGTAGGAGGGGCAGAATTGGGCAACCAGGCACGGGTGGCCATACGGAAAGCAGAAAGAATTGGGACCGGGCGGGTAAGGCATCCTGGGGGCATAAGGCATCTCAGGTGCACAAGACTGCAGCTGGCAGACCCTGGCCAAGGGGTGGCAGCCGGCAGACCCAGTGAGGCAGTGATTGTAAAGCAAGGCAGTTCGAGCAACCCAGTGCTGGAAAATAGAGCCTGGGGACACAGATTGAGGAAACCTGTGGGAGTTGAGGTGCACAGAGAGACACCAGCCTCACAGGAGAGGTCCTTGGAGGGACCCATGGGGTGCACAAGCCCACCCACACAGGAATTGGCACCAGAGAAGCCCAGCTTGCTCTGGGGAAGCAATGGAAGTAACTCAGGTCCCACCGAGAGTGGAGCAAACACCATTGTTCCCTCTCGTACCCGGTCCCACATACAATGTCACAACCCAGCGACTGGAGTATCCCACCCTGGTAAACACCTAAGGCTCCCCCCTCATACATAACAGGCACAACCAGACCAAAGGGAAAAAATATATCTATAAAGTAAAAAAGATGGCTCAAACGAATTTAAAAGCCCCAGAGCCATTTTTTTTAAGCGACTGAGAACTAGCCAATCTATCAGATGCACAGTTCAAAGCACTGGTGATCAGGATGCTCACAGAATTGGTGGATTTTGGTTGCAAATTAGATGAACAAATGCAGGCTATGATAAAGAGAAATGAAGGAAAATGCACAGGGAACCAATAGTGATGGGAAGGAAACTGGTACTCAAATCAATGGTGTGGACCAGAAGGAAGAAAAAAGCAAACAACCAGAAAAGAATGAAGAAAAAATAATTCAAAAAAATGAGGAGAGGCTTCGGAACCTCCAGGACATCTTTAAACGATCCAACATCTGAATTATAGGAGTACCAGAAGGAGAAGAGGAAGAGCAACCAGTGGGAAACATATTTGAACAAATAATAAAGGAGAACTTTCCCATTCTGGCAAAGGAAATAGACTTCCAGAAAGTCCAGGAAACTCAGAGAGTCCCAAAGAGGTTGGACCCAAGAAGGAACACATCAAGGCACATCAGAATTACATTAGCTGAGGTAAAAATGAAGGAGGGAGTCCTACAAGCAGCAAGAGATAAGGAGACAGTAACCTACAAAGGAGTTCCCATCAGACTGAAAAGAGACCTTACAAGCAAGAAGGGGCTGGAAAGGAGTATTCCAAGTCATGAAAGGCAAGGACCTACATCCCAGATTGCTCTATCCAGCAAAGCTTTCATTTAGAATGGAAGGGCAGATAAAGTGCTTCTCAGATAAGGTCAAGTTAAAGGAGCTCATCATCACCAAGCCCTTATTTTATGAAATGTTAAAGGGACTTATCTAAGAAATAGAAGATAAAAAACCTGTACAGTAAAACGACAGCAAACTTATAATTATTAACAACCACACCTAAAACAAGAACAAAAAGAAACTTAGTAAGCAACTAGAACAGGAACAGAATGATAAAAATAGTGATCACGTGGAGGGTTAGCAACAGGGGAGTGGGAGGAGGAGAGAGGGGAAAAAGGTACGGAAAATAAGTAGCATAGATGGTAGGTTGAAAATAGATGGGGGAGGGCAAGAATAGTGTGGGAAATGTGGAAGCTAAAGAACTTATGACACATGGACATGAACTAAAGGGGGAGAATGTGGGTGGGAGAGGGTGTGCAAAGTGGAGGGGAATGAAGGGGGGAAATGGGACAACTGTAATAGCATAATCAATAAAAATTAAAATTAAAAAAAGAAAAAGAAAAACAAAACAAAAAATTATAAAAGGTTAAAAAAAAGAGTTTTACAAACTTAAGAGTAATAACTTAATGTCTTCATTGAGATCCCAAAGTCCTTCAGTATAACCACAAACACACAGTCCTTCCTTCCCCCTCTGCCCAGTCTGGGGTACCGTATCTCAGAAAAAGAAATAGAAGTCTGTGGTTCTTCTCTGCCCAAGCCACATGGTCCCAAAAAGATGCCACATGGTCCCAGAAAGATGCTACATGGCTTCCACACCTGGGTTCAAATCCCAGCACCAATCTTCCTCTGCCACACCATTTCTGACTCCTCCCAAATTGGCCACAGCTGCTAGCATTCCTGTATTTTTCCAGCTTTACTGGGCTACCACAATAAGTCTGGGCAGGTATGGCCCTGTGGTGTGGAGCCAATCCAAGCTTTTACGCAGGCTCTGTAACCAAGGGAAGTTGCCTCCCACTTACATCATGGGTTGAAGTCACCCCCATCCCCCTGGCTCAGAGCATGGCCACAGCTGTTTAACATATCTATGAAACCAGTTAAAGGTTATAGATATGTTAAACGACCATTCCAGAGGTTATCTGCAAAACTGTTGCTATTCAAAATAACTCTCAATGGCCCTGTTCCATGTGTCCCATCCCCCAGCTCAGACTTGTGGGGGTGAGGACATCCTATATATATATATTTTTTTTCTAATATTTCATGGACGCTGAGTTCTGGACCCCATTACAAATCCCTATTTGGGCTCCCCCCTTGGCTGCACCCTGTTACAAGGGCACATGCCTGGATTATGGGCCAGGTCCCTAGTTGGAAATTGTGCAAGAGGCAACTGATCCATGTTTCTCATGCATGTCCATGTTTCTCTCCCTCTCTCACTCCCTCCCTTACTCTTCTCTAAAAAAATAAATGCATAAACTCTTTTTTGAAAAAGTTTGAAATAAAAAAGGTGATGCCCAAAGGGGCGGGTTGATTTGCTCAAGGTCACAGAGCAGGTAAAAGAGACCCCTCATCTCTCACTTCAGAAGCACATCGGAAGTAAACCTGCTGCCCTCTCTAGTGCTAACACATTAAATGAGAAAAGAGAGCCCTGTGGAATTTCCTCTAATCACCCCACATTAGCTGAATAGCACAGATTGCCTTCTAGTTCCTTTCAAACCCCATTGCACTTGCCATCTGTAAAATTCACTTGAGCTCTTCCTCATATTTTGTCTTGTCTTGCTTTTAAGAGTTTAATATATGAGGGTGGTAAACACACAGTACAATATACAGATGATGTACTGTAGATTGTATACCTGAAACCAATGTAATTTTATTAACCAATGTCATCCCAATAAATTCCATGAAAGAGAGGAAGGAAGGAAGGAAGGAAGGAAGGAAGGAAGGAAGGAAGGAAGGAAGGGGAAATTTAATAAATGAATGGTGAATGTTGTGTGTGTGTGTGTGTGTGTGTGTGTGTGAACTCCCTAATGATATTGTATAAGTATTAGAAACAGAAACCTGGACTTTTATATTTTCACAAAATTTAGCACAGTACAATGCTTATAAATAATCCTTTATTTAAATTTAATTAGATTAGATAATAGCATGGAAAATGCACATGTGGCCCTACGAAGATAAGATAGAAAAAGGAGAATTTTACCAGGTAGCTTTATGCCAACTGAGTCCAATACCATCATTTTAATCATTCTTTTGCCAAGTCACTTAATTCCCTTGACCTTCTTGTTGCACATGCTCAACTCAATCATAACCCAAAATCAACCTACAATAAACTCTCCCAGCTAATATGAACTACAACTACTTCTTTTATTTTATTTTTTTGAAGATTTTATGTATTTTTTTTTTTTAGAGAGGGGAAGGGAGGGAGAAAGAGAGGGAGAGAAACATCATGTGGTTGCCTCTTGCAAGGCCCTTACTGGAGACCTGGCCTGTAACCCAGGCCCTAGACTAGGAATCGAATTGGTGACCTTTCAATTCTCAGGCTGGCACTCAACCCCCAAGCCACACCAGCCAGGGCTGACAACTACTTCTTTATCCATCCTCCCTCTAACCTTCCCTCCCTATAGATAAGATTTATTGAGATACCCAATCATAGACTTGTCTTTGCTTTTTGATAGTGGGTAAACACCCATTTTCTTAGACTCTCCTCTAATTACCCAACTAAAGCTCAAACCTGATTAATAGGTTCTTTATAACACTCTCTTACGGAAACACCCCTCAGTTCCTCCTGGTGTTTCTCCCTTGCCACAAGTAATAAAACCAACTTGTTCACCTAAAAGTGTGTCTTAGTGGGCTTTGGCTGAAGGGTGTTAGCAGTCCTTACCGTATTCATTTAAGTATTCACTGAAATTCATTAAAGTGAATTTGCTCTCCTGAATTACTGTAACTCAGATCTGATCCTACTACTTCCATGCCCCATAATCCTAAAAGTAAAGTTTAAATATTTCAGCCTGGCCTGTAATATCCCCCTTACAATCACATATTCTGTCTTCTTAATCTCCACTACCCCAATACCAATTCCATGCACCCAGCCTGCATGACATTCCTTGCAGCTCTTGTAAACTATTTTTCTGAACTCTAACATGGCCTTTGGACTTCTTCTAATGCCTACAAATCTTCAGCTAGCTAATTTTTACTTATGCTTAAAGACTTAGCTTAAGCATTTCTTCCTCTGAGAAGGCTTGTTGAATATCCCAGGAGCCATTAGTTTGTGTTTATTTCTTCATAGCATGTATCACTGTGTTGTATTTACTTACCTGTTTTCTTTACAAGACTACTAACTTCTTGAGGTCCACAACCTTGTGTTATTCAGCTGGTATCTTTCTGGCAGTGGCTCATACCCAGGGTTCTTCCCCTATGATGTTTGCAAATGGAAGTGCGTCTTAGGGTTAGGTTGCTCTGGGATTGAGAACTGCTTTGTGGATTTATTAAAGATAATAGATGTTTTGCAATACACTGAACAGCTCTGCACAAAGAATGATTTCCCCCAAATACCAATAGTATCTCCATTAAGAAACATCATAGGTTCTCAACAGGTGTTGTTTATTGAAGAAATGAATAAATGAACATGAATGAATTAATAAAACAAGGTAAAAATGAAAGAATAAGTTAATGAATAAATGATGAGGAAAAAAAGCAGCATGAACAAACAGTGTATCTGGAGAAGAAAGTGTTCTCATAGGGGAAGCCTCAGTTGGGAAATTCACACTCTGACAGGTTAAAATTTTCTCCTGGTCATGTTCACTGTCCCTTTCCCCTGGGTGCTGTGAGTGCAGGGTGCAGCCTGAGTTGAAAAAATTAATTAAAATGAAAAGATTCAAATGAAGATATCTAGGGTGGGAGATAACACCACCCTATGGACATGTGAAAAGAGACATTTGAAAGGCTTCTCAGCCCACATGGCCTATGACACTTGCCTCACCTCTTTCAGCTCACGTCCTCTTCAGTCTGCTTTGAACTTTGTATTCACCCATTCAACCTAAGGCCTATTAGTTGCAGTTTATTGTTGCTGCAAATTAAAATCCGCAGGGAGTAGACGTGCACTGTGGTTTTATTTGTCAGTGTAAATTCTGTGTGACTCACTTCCTCCCTTCAGGGCAACCTTAGCTAGGTGAAACTTTCTGAAGCTCTACTTTTCCTGGAATAACTCTGTCATTAAAGACATAGGCACTGAATCAAAAGCTTATTGAATCAAAACCGTGGTAATTTAACCTGGAATTCTACACCCATTTAGTGTATAAATAATTGGTACAAGTGACTTTTATGCTAGGATGCCAACTGTTTCTGGGTCCCAGTACAGTCATTTCTAGTTTCAAAGGCAGTGTTTTAAACTTGATCTGTTCACATACCCAGTGACATAAAGAAAATTTCAGTGTAATACCAACCCATAAATATTAGCTGGTGATCATGATCTAACCTGTGTTTCAAAAATCAAGAGTCACTCTTAAAAATACTTTTTTAATTAAAAAAGTTTTTATTCACACTTTTCATGGAAATATTTTTCTAAGCTTCTAATTTTACTGGAGGAAAAGGCAGTAAAGTCTTCTCACGACGGCCATGAAGGACTTCTGTTCATCTTTAATAATTATAGACCCAGCATATCCACAACTCCTAAGTGTTCAGTTTCTTCATGTACTGTTTAAAAGGTGAGAAGCCCTTCGTTTTCTTTTTTTTTTAAGATTTTATTTATTTATTTTTAGAGAGGGGAGAAGAGAGGGAAAAAGAGAGGGAGAGAAACATCAATATGAGAAACAACAATCTGTTCCCTCTCCTACATGTCCCATGCGCACCCCAACAGGGACCAAACCTGCAACCCAGGTACGTGCCCTGACTGGGAATTGAACTAGCAACCTTTTGCTTTGCAGGATGTCATCCAACCAATTGAGCCACGCCAGTCAGGGCCCCTTCCTTTTCTTTATTATCCTTCTGAGACCTATTAAATTGGTAAACTACTCCGTGCTGATCTATTAATGGGAGCTAAAGGCTAGCAGAATACTAAAACAGCCTTTTAGAGATGATGTCTTAATTCACTAAATTCACTAGTAAATTCAATGGTGGAAATGATTTTAGGCACTCACAGTTGTTTGAGAGAGAAATTTGGGAATAGACTGGATCTAAACAAGCAAGGCCTGGGGTTATTCAATTTATGTTAATGCAGTAGAAAACAATCCTATGCAAACTCCTCAGGAGATCAGCTCCTCAGATCTTTGCAGGAAGCTGCCATCTCAACTTATAAACAAACATAATTAGGTCTAGCTGAATGGATATAAGAACTATACTAAATTCCATGAAGCATATCTATTAAGCACATTACATATCTAGACACTCTGATAGCTACTGCAGGGGACTTCAAAAATGAGACACAAAATCCAGTAAGGGGAATGATACATAACTATCACTGATGGTCAAATGAAATACTGCCATGAAAGGGACACAATGGAATTGTGAAGCCACAAAAGAGAGACATCACAATTAGCTAAAGGGATCAGAAAAAAACTTCTAAATAGAGTTATTTGTGAAGAAATTTAGGGATGAATAGGATTTTGTGCAGCACCTGAAAGTGATCTCTTATTTCCATGATTGCCAATGTAGGGAAAAATTGTGAAAGACTGTGAATGGACGAAAAAGATTACTGGATGACTTCAGTAGAAAACTAGGTGAATTAGCTGATTCTACAGGGTCACTGGGCCTTCCACTATCTTTGAACTTTTTCACAACTCTATAATTTGTAGGTTAACTGATAGCAATGCAGGGTATGCACTTCCTGTTCATAGACATATAAACCTGTCATCTAGCACTTTAGTCCCAACCCACCTGTGCTCAGTCCACACACCTTGTGTAGACTCCCAGTGCCACAGCCCTAGCACCCAAGTTATCAGCTTCACTTCCACTGCCTTTCCCACTCCTTGAGGCCTCTCCTTGTAGAGCACAATGTCCAAGCTGGCCCTGATTTCTTTCCCACTGGAGCCTATATCAGTCCCTCCCAGTTCCTGCCTGTGCATCTTCCTCTCACTCCGACCCGTAACACACAGGAATCACCCTCCCATTTTCTAACTACACAGTTACATTGCCTCTTCAAACAACATAACTATAGACTGTTGACTCTAGACCATGAAGATGCAAATATCTGTTTCTGTTCATCCCATTTAGTCAACTTCTCCTTAGTCCTCTGAGGATCCTTAGAGTTCTGAGTTTGAGCTCATCTCAAAGGTAAAATGTCCTTTTCCCTCTTACTAATGTCCATAAAACCCATTAAGTTTTAATTAAAAAATCAATATATTCTAGAAATATTTTTGGACATCAGAGACTGCTTTTCTTATTATTGAGAAGTAGTATGAGGTCACACAGCCCGCCACTCAGCATTGATGCCTATTCTATTTGCATGTCATTGGCAAGAGTGGAGCAGAGATGAGCAGACAGGTTCTGAGATGAGGGTCCTCTCATGAACAATTGCTATTCTGTCTTACTATTGGGTATCATTATTATACTTTAAGGGCAGCACACAATAGTGTCTCACAGTTTTTTAGGAAACTCAAGAACTAAGAGAAACCAGAAAAACATATAAGGAAATCTATTCTAACAATATCTATAGGAAAACTCTGAATTAATGCCCACCTGGAAAGGAGAGAAAATGATGCAAACACAGATTATGTACTACTTTAAAGATTTTGTTTATTTGCTTTTTAGAGATAAGGGGAAGGAGGGAGAAAGAGAGGTAAAGAAACACTGATGCACAAGACATGCATAGATCAGTTGCCTCTTGCCTGTGCCCCAGTGGGGACCTGGCCCACAGCCCAGGCATGTGCCCCGACTAGCAATTGAACTGGCAGCCTTTCAGTTCACAGGTTGGCACTCAAACCACTAGGCCACACCAGCCAGAGCAAGTTATGTATTACTTTAATTGAATCTCTGTATATGATTTGATTACAATTTTTCCATATTTAAGGTTGCAAGATAGTGCATTTCTTATGATCTTGCAGCATACAATTTCAAGTTATATAATTATAAAATAATTAAACTGACTTCATAAAATTATATGAAAATTAAATGATTATACTTTAGAAATGGGCTACTTGATCATATTCAGTTTCTAACCCGTAATAAACTTGGCACCACTAGAGAGGGTTGGAAACAAGACACCAAGAATTGCTTGGCATTCTTCCCCTAAAATTCCTGCTGCAGAAGATTGGCCCTTTCAAATAACACCATGTCCTAAACTGGTATTTAACTTACAAATCTTTAATCAACAAAGATCTCAACGACCGCTTAAATTTTACTACATATCCATTCTAACTACCAATTATGAAATAGCTGCTAATGCCATCAATAGAATGGGAGTGTTTGAATTGAGGGGGTGGAGGATACAGGCAGTGATCAAGAGATCACTTTTCTGTGGCTGAAAGGAAAATGTTAAGAAGGCGTACCTTGGAGACACCATGGGTTCAGTTCCAGACTGCCTCAATAAAGCGAGTATTGCAATAAAGTGGGTCATGATCTTTTTATGCTAGTGGTGTGTCTTGCCTTCAGTTGGTAAAAAATGCAATATCCATGACACACAACAAAGCGGAGCACAATGGAGTGAAGTATGCCTGAAGTAGATTATCTGAAATTAAAAGTAGACATTCAGGGTTCTTTTTAAGTGCAATTCCTTACACAGGAATTGTTACAGGGTACGGCCAAGGGGGGGACCCCAAATGGACATTTAAAATGGGGTCCAGAACTCAAGGTGTTCAGAAAATACTAGGATGTCCTACCTCCCACCCCCAGGTGTGGGTGGGGGAAAGGGACAAATGGAGCAGGCCCATTGACAGCTGTTTTGCATAGCAACAGCTCTGCAGCTAACCTCTGGGGTGTGGTCATTTAACATATCTATAACCTTTGACTGGCTACATAGATATGTTAAGTAGCTATGGCCATGCTCTGAGCCAGGGGGATGGAAGTAACTTCCCCACCAAGATGTAACTGGGGGGGGGGGCAGGTCCCCCGAGTTACAGCGCCTGAGTGAGAGCTTGGAGATGATTGGCTCCATAACATGGGGCCACACCTGCCCAGACCCACAATGGCGACCAGAAAAGCTGGAAAGGATAGCAGATTGAGGGCAGGTGTGGCCAAGTGTGGGAGGAGTTGGAAGTGGGGCTGCAGAGGAAAATAGGCGCGGGATTTAAAAGCCCAGGCGCGGCAGCCATAGAGGAGAGAACCATGCGGCTTTGGCTGAGTACAGGGCTCCTGCATCTCTGTGAAAGGAGAACCACGCAGTTTTTGGCAGAGCAGAGGGCTCTTGCAGCCCTGTGGGGGAGAACCACGCGGGTTTTGGCAGAGTAGAGGGCTCCCGCATCTCTGCGGGAGAGAACCACGTGGATTTGGCTGAGTACAGGGCTCCTGCATCTCTGTGAAGTGAGAACCATGCGGCTTTCGGCAGAGCAGAGGGCTCCCACAGCCCTGTGAGAGAGGACCACGCAGCTTTGCCAGAGTGGGGACCCCCGCAGCATTAGCAGGGGGAACCATCACCCAGCTTTAGCAGAGATTCTGGCGACACAGCTGATGGTGCCGAGAACCGAGAGAGGCCTACCAGCCGTGCACGGATTACTGGGAAGAACCAGACATTGCCTCAGACTGGACTTCTATTTCCTTTCCTGAGATACGATACCCCAGACTGGGCAAGGGGGAAGGAAGGACTGAGTGTGTTTGTGGGTGTTTTAAGGGACTTTAGGATTTTGGTAAAGACATTAGGTCACTACTTTAAGTTTGTATAGCACTAAATAAACGTTTCCTTTCCTTTTCACGAATCTCTGGCATTGAGAGATATCTTTCCTTTAAGGCGGCGGACAAGACGGACCTGAG